>JAQIWI010000029.1:0-117958 GCA_034698825.1 Deuterosminthurus bicinctus
TGTGCGTTACTGTGTGCTATCTAACTGCTTTAGAGAGAGAGATTAATTTTCTGCCGGAGAAGTTTGATGGCTATGTGAGTAAAACTAATCTAAAACTCGTTTTTCCTTCCGTCATGACGACATTAGAAAGGGAGAATGCTGTCAGGGAGCTAAGGAATGAGACAGCGAGTGTGTAGATGGTATTGAATTTGCCATGAGCGCTAGCATTACTAACTCACTATGTGTGGATGCAGTACCCCAGCAGATGCCTAACTGCAGTGAAATATCTTTGCCAAATTTAAAAGGCTGTTTGTGCAGGCAAATACGTACCTTGTGGAGTGAGGCAGGAGTTGGAGGGAAGGTTCATGATGATACGAAAGAGGGAAATGGGAATTCCTCCTTGCTCTTCCTCACTCGCTTCATCTTCTTCTCTCAATTACTCTGACAAATCTTCCCTATAGTACTCTATCAATGTGGCCAAATTATGGGAGGATGGATATGTCATTACCTATTAGTTCACATCCCATTTGAACTGATTGTCACGGTATATGGAGGAAGTCGGAGAGATGATGATTTTACACCCGATTCCATGTCAGTGCTATCATACATACCTCTGCAGTAATTACTGGTACCCAGGCAGAGCCAGTGGACTGTCATTTCTCTCCTGCCTCTTTGGTTTTATGAGCCCCTTATCAGACACTTGAGCTCGGCACAGAGCCCAGCTTACCAAGCTCTTCTCCGCTCCTAATAAACTAATAACGACTAATTTTTCATTTGGATTCTTATACGGTACCATAACCATTCCCACTTCCTTTTTCCCCAGATACATACACAAAGATATATACACATACTTAACTTTTCACATTCATACTAGTATTATTATCATTATTATGATTGTATTACGTTTCCAGCTCCATACGCCAAGCTGAAGGCTGGTCGGGAATTTACTGTGTTGGAATCCATACGTCGGGCAGTTGCCGGTCTCGCTGGAATCTCCTTGCTCAGAGTTACAGACCTAGCGGTAATAAATATCATCCTTTACGCCTCACTCATAAACTAGCTTTTTTTCTCCCCTACATGACCATCTTGGCTGTTATTTGCGAGGATTGTAGTGCGAGGTGATGATTGTCTGAGTGTAGCATGGTTAACTACCAGTCGTAGTAGACGTAACATGCACTTTCTCATAGGGAGTGGTTTTTCTCCATGAAACTTATGTGCGTTTGCAGTCAGCTTTTTCTATCTCCAGGCACCATCGCATCAGAACGGAAGGAAAGGGGAGAAAATGGGCAAGATGATACATGAGGGTCGTGATGATGAAAGCATGTATTATTAATGAAAAACTCTTTATTATTTTTCTTTGATTTCCCGAAAATATCACCCGCTGTTGGCCACGGAAAAAACACCACCTAAATGAACACAAAAACGAGCAGTTGACTGAGTTCCACGGTGAAACTGCAGCATTCTGGTTCTCCCTCAGGCAAATCGTTAACTTCCAAGAACTATCGAGAAATAATAACACTTCACACTCAACCATTGTGTTTCCTCTTGCTGATGCGTACAGAATCCTAAGGGATGTCATCTCTCGTCATGATGTCACACTCAGAGTTGACCTCGCGCCCAATGAGCACATGGTAAGATGTTTGTTTTGAACTTGATGTCAAACTTGTGGTAGTAAGTCCTTGCATCAACTTTGCCTGATGGGTTATACCTTATTAATGTGGGCATTGAATGTGTAATAATTGCAGATTCCGTTTTAGTCAGTTGAGCTCAAGTTTGTTTGGTGTTGATGATGATGATGGGAAAGTTTTTCAATAGGATTTTCTAAGGTTTGTTTTCCCCTTTGGCAAAAGTACGTACTAACACCAACAGAAGATGAGGGAAACTATATGAGTGAAATCAGACTTTGCATAATGGTCGTTATTTACAGGCAGAATTTATAAGGATATTCTACTTCGGCCACTAAAATCTTACCGTCCGTATATATCTCCATTGTATAAGCAATAGCGTTAATGAGCAGAGTTAATGGCCTATTTGTTATCGTATGGAACTGACTGTAAACTTTTCCAACTCTTGTGTCATCATGGCATAGATGCATAGGCTGAGCCCTTGCTGCTCTGTGGTGTCAAACTGTAGTCATTATGAATTCCCTTGGTTTCTGTAATTTTGTGTATCTATTTGAATTGTGCAGCTCGTTGGTATTCAGCGTGGCTCCTTGATTTCCATCCCACGAGCATTACATCCCATCTTCACTCGCAACGTCAATACTCAGTCACTTTCCATTATCAAAGCGTCCTATACTTCAGGTATGTACAAATAATGAGCGTAAGCCAGAATTTCTCTTCTTTTCTCTTAATTACTTTGTTTTGCCGGCAGAAAAGAAGCATTCTGTCTCACTCAATGGGGAAAGGCGCCTTGTTTTCATTTCATTAGTATGCTCTGTGGGCTGTATTTTCTTCCTCCTCTCTCTCTCTCTCACTCCATCCTTTCTGGGTCTTTCTTTAGCACGACTCTCATTCAATTTGGATTGGATCTTGTGTTTGTTTAAGGATGAAAAGAAAGAGAGAGAGAATGACTATGAGATTAGGAGAAAGAAGAGCTGGAGGTCAAATTTATGTACTAAGAAGAAATATCCTCGTGTTCCTTTGACTCCACCGTCATCTTTTTAATTGGTGAACGGAATAATACGTTAGATTGCTGCCGGAGAGAAATTTTGAGAATTTCGTAATATGAAATAGTGAGTACTTAGAAGTGAAAGCATGCGGCTTGTGCAGGGGTGATCATAGTCGATGAGATCGTAGCATTTTCGCTCATGATTATAAATTATCATAACTAGTACTGTGATTAGAATGATGGTGAATGAATGGGATGGGATGATGATAATTTTAGGTGCGGTTGCGGGACTTGGACTAGCAATGGCAGTGCTTGGTCTGGCCATTGGTCTTCTACTCGGCTTTGTTCTGTGGAACAGTGCAACTCATCGGCGCTATTGGAGAGCCCCATGGTCTACGAGCCCGATCCCGTATGGACTGGAGACATAATAATTTATTTGCAAAACTACCAAACGCACTATGTTATCGACCGTGGTTCCCGATTTCTCTCTAATCATTATTACATGACGATAATATCGATTTTGAATTCTCTTTCTCTATCCCTCTCTATTCCTTTTTACTCTGTCTCTCTCGCTCATATCGCTATCCCTTCGTTTACTGTTTCTCTCTCCCTGGAACTCATCCATGAAGTTGCCAACTAGCATGGTACGCTCTTGCCGCTCCAGCTCCTCTCCTTGTTATAAGTTGCTTTCCTTTGGCTGGAAATCAGTTTAGCGGATCATGTCCCCCACACATTCTAATATTCCATACGTGTACGCATCCTAATAGTCTCTTCCCTCTGTTATTAGTGCCCCTCCTTTATGGCTAGTGGCTGGAATTCAAGCGTAATAATTTTGACATGTAATAATTATGGTTATAACCTTGCAACTACCACGTACTTACACGGGTGCGTCCTGTAAACATGGTGAGATTAGACCTATTATTGTTGAAATTATTTCTACTATTCCCTCCTCGTCTTGGTCTTGTACCGGCGTAGTATCCTTGAGCCTCACAGCTACCTTTGCTCAAGCAAGCAGTGAGAAATTGATGCAGAACTAATAATTACTTGAGCACAATGGCAGCAAGGAGCGCATGGGTTATATGAGACGATGATAAGGATGAGATTTTGAGAAAAACTCAAGGGCGTAACAGAGGAGTCTCCTCCACCTCCGGATACTTCTTACTACCTGCCTCTAGTTTAGTCAACTCTATAGCCCTTCTCACTGTTTGTGGATTACTTCCACTGCGTATGCTCTCTACAGAGTCACGCTCCTGTAGCTTCCACATGAATTATAGTGATCATTATAGAGTCTTTTATAACGATCTAAATCGGCGTACATACAATAATAATAAATAATAATAACAATGTGGTATGCTTTTGCTTATAATATGTACACAAACGAATACTTATGACAAAGGATGATGATGACGGCGAATAATGAGATATTTGTGAAATAGAGTCAAAGCCTGTTGAAATTTATAAGATTCTGAACATGATGACGAGGAGGACTGATATCCTAACAAAAGGTAGATATTGTAGAGTGTCGAAGCCACAGAATCATACACAAGATATAGATAATTATTATAGTAGTCTCGTGTTGTTATTCGGTGTTGTAATGTGAACTCGGCGATTACTAGTATAGCGAGTTATATCTTGTTCTTTACAGTTTACGTACTTTAGTACATCATTTTTTCTATTATTACCATTGATATTACAATCATGATATACTTTTTTTTGGGAGTAGTTGAATAATAACCATAACAGTGTGCGTAATAATAGTCATTATCATCGTTAGAACAAATCCTTGTTGAAATATTCTACATGATCAACTGCTATGGGAAGAAGTGAATAAAGTTGTTCTAATAAACCGAGCGTGTTGTTCCTGCTACGGAAATCGATTTGAGTGCATTAATCCGTCCGTAACCGACTACATGGTTGGGAACTTGAGTCTCAGGGATGCCTCCACAGTTTCGATTTGTTGGAACTGTATTTTCGGCTCCTTTGGTGAGGAAATTCAGAACTTGCTCATACGTCGCATCCGGATGGTCGTGAAGGATAAGAGCAACTAAGCCAGCAACATGAGGGGATGCCAGGCTTGAACCGGAGAAACTTGCGTAAGACGTATCAGATAAGGAGAAGGCTGAAAGAATATTCTCTCCCGGAGCTGCCAAATCAGGCTTAATCCTTCCTTCAGGTCCAGGTCCTGAACCGCTCGTTGCAGACACGCTATTAAGAACTGTCGTGGCTGTCACTCCAATGGCCAACTCCGAGTCCCCAGGTGAGCCAACAGATCCACAAGTAGGTCCTGAACCACCGACCGGGAAAACTGGAATTATTCCCGCAGCCGTCCAAGCTTCAAGGGATTCTCTGAAGAACGTGTTACCGCCGGCAGTACCCCACAGATTGTTGACCACGCGTGGTGCTTGGGAGCAATCCGGATTCGGACAGAGGACCCACTGGGCACAGCTCAGGATGTCTACTGTCGAACAGGTCCCTGAAGGTCTACATGCTTTGCACGCTGACCATTTGCTTCCTGGTGCCACTCCGATGCCCCTGACTGTCCCGGAAATCGTACCAAGTGTGTGTGTTCCAATTCCATTTGGATCCTCAGGCTCATTTGTACCGTCTATTGGATCATACCAACCGTACTCGCCCGAAAAGCTTTCTCTCAGAGCCTCATGTGTGGCTCTAGCACCGGTTCCGATTGAACACACAGTCACATTCTGCCCCGTATTTCCTTTGCTCCACACTTCCGGAGCTTGAATTGCGATCACTCCCCATTGTTGTTCTCGACTGCTGCGATTCCTACCCCCGTCACTGCCCTTAACACCACAGTCGCTACATTGCTCATCATCTGATGAAGAGGAAGAGGATAGTGACGATGATGAATCCTCCTCTAATGCCTTCCGGAGTGCGTGGAATCCTCCGGGTTGATCCAGTCGAACAAACCGCTCTTCCTCCACAGTTGACACTTGTGGAAGAGCAGATAAGCGTGAGATTACATTGAAATCCGCTCCTTTGATGGCAATTTGATTCGTCATCCAGAGAGATTCCACTTGCAAGCGGGGCTTAATGAGTTTCTCTTTGTTGAGTAAATCAAGTACGGGTTTTTGAGTTGCAGCTGAATGCTCCTTGAGCGAGACCACCAAGGCTACATGACGCTGTTCACGGCTGCTGAATTTCCCTAATTTTATCTGCTCAATAACTCCAGATGTGTCTTGACGAAGCGTGACGATCACATTTACGATCTTCTTACTTTCCACTGGAGACACCAAGGAGAATCCTTGAGTCAGGCTGAGACAAGCAATGAGCAGGGAAAATGACGCGAGCATCCTCACAACTGCTACACTTGCTTTCAATTTAAAAAAAATGTTTATTCTCCTCTATGCAAGAGCTCAATCGGTACTGTAGTTGTAAAGTTGGACACTTTATACACTGCTGCTTGATTTTGTGAGTTGCAGTAACCAAGCTCGGCCAGCTTTTATAGATTGGTCATTGTGTTTGTATAAATTCAGCTTTGTTGTTATCACCATTTAGTTCAGGACAGAACGATTATGGACGGGAATCCAGAGTTAGTGCGAAGGAAGATCTTGGGTTGATGCAACTTAGCGGGAATGCCAGTATCACTGTACATGAAAACAAAGCCGACCGATAAAGCATGGACATGAAAAACGTTTCACCTTCGTCTGTAATCTGTAATATTCAAGTGGGGAATACTAGGATAGCCAAGGTTAAGCTACTTGAAGGTGTCGAAAACGGGGAATAAATTGGTTTTAATCGGTTAATGATTGTAACCTCAAGAGGCTGCAAAGTTGGCCACGCGTAAGGCATGAACAACGAATAAGGCTTTTCAGGTTTGAAAGCTGAGATAATGACTAAAATGATGTATACAGCTAATAAGCGTCCAGGGTGAAATGAAACATCAGTCGTCAAAGTCCTAGCTACATTCTGGGCGAATTTTTCAAGCACAGGAGTGACAGAAAAACCTTGTTTACTCCATTACGGCAGGATGTTGTTGTTCGGCCTCCTGAAACTTGCAGCTTGATGCTGATAGGGCCAATGAGACCTGTGTTTGAGGATTGCTCCTTGCTGGGTTCAGACCAGCTCTCAGATGCGTTCCATCCAATGACCTGGAAGGGGCGGATATGGGAAGCATCCTATTATTCCTCGTCATTGCAGGACTGGGTCGAGTGCGAGATTCTCTGGGCGAATCATTAAAGGACTGGCTGAAGTCATCAGACAGGTTGTTGTCATTAAGAGAACAGCGTGATAATTTCTGCTGAGACAGGGAATTACTTTGTTAGACGTAATTAGAAGGTTGGAATCAATTCCAAACGTTTATAAATATGCATGTTATTACTCGAACAGCACCCTCGAGGGCTTTTACAACCAGACTAAGAAACTTGGTCTCACAGCCGATCTTGGACTTGACGTCCTCTATCTCGAACTTGAGAGCTTGGAGCTCTTTTCCTCCTGTCCCAGAACTCCCCATTGCTTTGTTAAGCTCTTGCTCCAGTTCCCAAAATTGTTTCTCCAGAACCTCCTTCTGTTTCACTAAACTTTCGTTTGACTGAGTTCTCACTCTCAATTTCTCAAGTAAGTCACAGGAACTGACAGCTCGGGAGACGGGCACACTTCGTGCTGTTGGTGGTGCTAGTGCAAAGGTGACTGCTGCAGTTGACGTGTTGCCCTTCGTGGTCAGTGCTAGTTGAGTGCTAGATGAACTCAGTGAGCCTTGAGGACTGTGCACTTGACTGGAAGGGGCGGAGGACTCGGAGAATGCATCGCTACAGCCGGAGGACGGGGGGAACATGTCTGTTCTACTTGACTTGGCCGAGGCACTTCGTAGACTCTGCTCTGCCAAATAGGAGCGCATTCCAGATTGGAAATTGACACGACGGACGGAATCGATTGCTCTGTATGCATATCGTAGGTTTGGGGGACGGAACTTGGTGGGAAGTGGAGTATCGTCGAGGAAAGCAGCATCAAAACTCTTCATCTTTAGTTTCGCCCTCCCCCTTTCTCTCTTTCCAACGTTTCTTTATCCCACTGGTAAGTTGAGTTTTTCCATCAAATAAACCACGCTTTCTCCGTCCGCCTCCGTGTAGCAGCCTTCTTGCTATATTTTTCTGTACGTACCGAAAACTACCTTAGGTAGTGGTCCTTCCATTTTGCTGCATCACAAGAACAAGAACAACAAGCATGTTATCATCATCGAACCAAAACCAAAAACAAATAGCAACTTTTCCGCCGAGCTGCTCGGCTCACCGATGAGAAAAAGAAGCAAAAATACATACGTGTTATATTTTCTCCTCTATCTTTCACTTGTTTCTGTTTCGTCTTTCTGTCTGTTTCCTCCTCAGAAAAACAACAAGAACTACACAAAAGAAGAGGAAAGGATGGAGATGATGATGATGAACAGATGAACGGAACGAACAACAACAACAACGAACGGCGTTCCCCATTCCCCATCAAACTTTTTACTCGTTCTCACGAATTTTCCTTATGGAATTGTTGACAGCCAGATTCTCTTGTCATGGTAACGACAGCTGATTTCTTCCACCTCAACATGTCTAGACTTTTTCTTTACTGCGTACTACATCCACTGTGTCTGCTAAGTCAATTGAATGGAGTTATATATTGGTTCACATCATGGCAACTATCACAACTCTCACAAGATATAAAGGGCTTTCCTAACTGAGAGAACATGCGCCAGTCCTCTCTTCAGGCTTGTACATAAAAGAGTTGTCATCCACCAGAGCTAACTTAATCCCGTGATTTCTCAATGTTGCCCTGCCTTTATGTGAATTTTGAGTGAAATCCTCACGGGGGTAACAGAATTTAGCGTGCCAAGAATTAGTGCTGGCTGAACGGTTTGCAGTCCAAGTACAATGGACAAGTCTTTCGCAGTGTTAAAAATCTAAAGTTCGCACGCTTAACAACACACATGAGGGCGTTGGAAAAGGAAGTTTCGGCAGGTATTCATTCACACGAAGCCGACGAGGATATACGTGATCAGAATCCTAGCCTTTTATGTGATGACTGGGAAAAGCCCGAAGGATGGGAGTCAGTCTATGTATGGATTTTCATGTGTACACAGTAGTGCTACTGTTGTTGTTGATTCGGGAATTCTTACCTAAAAAAGCTACAGCCAATAAATACATAAGCAGGCAAGAGAAAACGTACCGTGAAGCATTCGATCCATCTTCTCGTCTGTTCATCACCACCTCTTATTTCCTGTACTCTGTCTACACGTGACATTGCACACACTCACACACACTCTTACCAACTGATGACTGGTGAGTATATGTACACGTAAAGTAGTAGGTCTTTGAGATTGGATCACCGCGGATTTGTCCAGCATTCCAGATTAGGCACTCGCATTCATTATTAAAATGGATTTTCTCGTTCCATTGGGAACTCAGTGAAAGAAATCAGCTTTAGCTCCCTTCTCTGCCTCTAAGTCGGAACTCGAAGAGTTCCAGGCAAGGCCAGAATTAAAATTAATCACCTAATTTTATTCGACTCCCCAATGCTCCTTTTCATGCCACATGTGGGTGGAAGGAGTTGCTGGACATAAAAAGATCATGTGGTGCATGCAAGACAAACTTAAGAGTGTAACTTGCTAGCAAACTTGTGCACTATCAACGAAAGGACATAAAAATAAAACTGATACGGTGGGAAACATACGGCCAGTTACACAGGAAAAGGCATTAAGTGCAATATTATCATGACTGTTATGGGGTTGAAGACACTTGATTCGTAAAAGTGGTGAACACAGTTTCCAGAGAGACATTTCAACTTGAGAAATAAGACATGGAGCAGTATGAAGTACCTTGAGAATGTTTGCTCTAAGGAGATCCGCCACGTGCCTCCTGGTGGTCACAGAGTCACAGGATTCTTACTTTTTGGGAATTCATGTCCGACGTCTAATGTATGAAGAGAGAATGAGTATACTTTTATGGATATTTATTGAGTGCGTAACAACTAAAGCATGTATTTTCTTGTTCCGCGTCGGAGTTTATTCGAGTTCCCTTTACTTTGACGACAGCGAAACATTTGATGCAAAAAATACAGCGATGAATACAAAAAAATAACTGGGTTTATTGCGATAAACTAAATATATGAAGGTATTTAATTTTATTCAGATTATAAAAACTTTAAAATCCTTCTCGTTACTATGGTTCAGCTTGATTTAGCAGATTCCCGCGAAATTTCAGGCAACATTTGACCACGTCTGCTACCTTTCCCAAATGTTTCATTAGCATACTGCTTGCGTTCTTTTCGTGTCTTTGTGGGAGATGAGTCGAAGAACTTAAATCGGTACATAAGGGCAGTGGAATCCATTACTGTCGTACATAAGCTCTGCACAAAAACATCATTTTTAGATTCATCTGCTTCCTACGGCAAATCAAGAATTAGTTTACCATGGGCTCGGCTTTTTTCTCCATGACCAGAAGTCTGCGGGATGCGGTTGATGTCAATATCTGTTCGCTATTTTCAACCAGATTAAAACAAGGATTTTGTGGTAACTTATCTTCTTCATAACAATCTCTGCAATGAAGAACCAATACGATTTAGCTATAACTTGGTTGGACTAATATTATAATTACTGTCACAAGGACGTATGCCTAATATTACCTAGAAACTGGAATCCAGAATACAAGACGACCTCCTATCTTCAACCTTTGAGCTCCGAAGTTGATCAAGTCGCAGTATATATCCGTTAAAGAATATTCAATTTTGGATGGTATATGAGCTGCGATGTGTTCCTCTTTAATTTTGTATGACTTAGTCGATCCAATCCGTTCAGTTGGCTCACGCACGCCGTAGGGAGCTTTGAGATTGCAAAAACTCAGTACATCTCTTCATATATACGGTTCCAATTATTGAAAACTTACGATCTGTGATAATCGCGTCAAATCTCATATCCGATCGCCACATATCCCTCGATGCGTCTGCAACCAACACATCTAGGTAATGGTCTTCCACACCGTACTGCACAAAATTGGCCCGGACGCTCTCACCCTCGGCTCTCTGAGTCTAAAATGATAGGGGGTATTACAAGAATTATAGAAAATACATTGCTACTAAAAAAAACACATTCGTACAGTTTTGGCTCTCGAGGGCCGAGTTCTTGCATGAAGCATGAGGTAATCGATGTCAGTCCCTATGACATAGCCTCCCATCACACCCGCAGCTACCAGCAAAGATCCTGTCCCTACGAAGGGATCAAACACAAAATCTCCCGCCCTGACCAGGGCAAGATTTGCCATGACTAGAGACAGCAATGGATCCATGGAGGTGTTTCCTATGAACTTCCTTTTCTTCAGCGATAATTTGGACATTAAATGCCTTTGCCCATTTGCGATCTGCGAGTCCAAAATATTTATGTAACACTGGATGAATCGGGAAAATTCGTTCTCATGAAGTATGACCAACTCACCCAGCGGCCAAGGAAAACCTTGACTGGAAAGTCCGGTACATTGTTGGGATCTAATCCGAAATACTGGATTAACTGGAGACTGCATTCTGGATTCTTAAGGTCTACTGGTCCATCAAACGGTACATAGTCAAATGTCTGAAACATGAAACAAACATATTTAAAACCCAAAAATCCAAATATAATCTCATCCGAAGATCGCTCACCTCTATTATTTCCAATTTCTCCGCCATTGAAACAGTGTTCCCGTAAGTTTCCACTCTCATACAAAAACTATTATCTTTGTAAGGCATACAAATATCTAAATTGTTTTTAAAATTCTCATGCAGCTCCTCCATACTGTCTCCACTAGACCACAGCTCAATACATGAATGAGTTAAGACACTACGGCTCATCAGCTGCTTTGCTTCTTTCGCTGATGGCAAGTCCATCAGTACAAAAGGCTGAAAAGAAGAAAGCAAAACAACCCTTAGAACATAACAATCTACTTGAAAATGGTATCCAACACTTACCCCGTAAGATCTGCACGTTTCATAGTACTTTAAGTCTATATGGAATACTCTGAACAGCGCTTGCAGTTCCTAAAAAAAAGTAACATGAACAGCATTCTATTGCGAGACAAACATTTCATGATGATCGAACAAGTTCAATAACACGATTCTATTAGAAATCAATACACTTACCCCACATCGGAAGCCTGATTGCTCGTTTGAGAACCAAAAAAGGAATGATTTGAGCGGCATTTTGATAGATGAGAACAGTTTAACACACAAACGCATTTGCGTGCGTCCACGTTCCCGATGAACCGCGTCAATGAAATGGCGTCTTTGAAATTTTTTTCACCTTTACGATTCTAACGACTACGCCTAGGTCAACATAAGCCGAATTTGTAAAAAAGTTTCCGGACAACAATATACAAATTCCTCAGGGAAGTAAACCACATTGACTTTTTGCTCTACAGCTCCACATTTACAGCACCGCACGCGGCACCGGATTTAGAAGGTGCTCCTTGAATTTCGCGCTATTCAAAGGAAAACACTGATGAGAAATACGTTCACAGTTCAACAACATTCCTGGCTTCATTTTTTAACCAGAGACTTCTAGGGTAGAGAAAACTTCGAGAGTTAAGTGTCCCCAGATTCTTGAATAATGCAACATGGCTGGAGGTATATGAGCTATACCATCATGAATTTTGAGAATCGTAAATGATAGATTTTATTGTTCGAATCATTGACTAACTAAGTGACATGGGTAGTGAAAAATCCAACACTAATATTGTGTGGTCACTTAATTTATGGCAAAAAACTTTAAGGCACTTCTGTTCCTTGAGAGTGAGACATGCGCAATAAAGCGCTTGCAGTTAACTTCATTTCATTTGATCATGGGAAGGGCTTAATTCAAGTATCTGGTAACCGATGAGTTTACGTAATGCTTAAAAGTTTCTTGTGCTTCATTAAGCTTGAAGAATGGTAACTTGAAATTAGTTTCAAAAAACTTGAGACATTCTATCAGATCTTCAATTACTATGCTCTCACCTTTGATGACTTTGTGAAACAAATCATCAAATATGGCACACACGTTATCATACGCTCTCACTTTATCATCTGGTAGGTCGACTTTCGTAGAGCTCTTCAAAACATCAAACAAAGGCCAATCCAACTTGCAGGCTTGACAGTCACACAAGAAGTTATAATTTTCATTCAGATGGTTCTGTCGCTCTGTGCGATAGTTTACGGCATAGTGAACACCATAGTTGTCTAGTAATTCGGCCTTGTCAATCGACTTGATGGCTACAACAGCAACTCGGCCATTTGGTAAGTTAAATCTGGTAACATTAGGGTCACAAGAGTGGTTAATCATACTGAGGAGAGAATACGCCCCGGCACCATATTCTACTAGGTCTAATGACGCCAGCTCGTTTATAGAATGCGCGTTAGGGGGAAGGTTTTGGAGATGCCGGGTAATAAGGTAACACACAAAGGCTTTGAATTCAGGACTCTGATGAGCGCAAAAGAAATCCGAATACTTCCACAGTGCCTCAGTGACTGCGTGAGCCTCTAACATGTACTGAAACAATTCAGCTGGGGTTGCTTTGTGATAAATGAGATTGAAAATTGAATAATAGTCATCGCTTCGGTACACACCATTGGTAAAACCGAGGGGCTCTTCCTGTGGTATGGTTGGAAGACGTAAGGAGTATTCGTACAGTTTCTCAGGTCCCTGTTGAGTTATAATTTTTGTCGCCAAAAGTAATGTGCGACTTGGCATCAAAGAATGCAGGTAGGACGATATTTGACACATGTAACGATCATGGGAAGAGTTATGGCACTCAGCACAACAAAAGATCTCCTGTTTCCAAAACAAATGTGCAAATTGAAATCAGAGAAAAAAATGTAAATAGAACATAATAAAAGGCAAACATACGAAAGTACAAAAATCACACGGAATCCCATTGACTACAACGCCCAAACAGTTATGACAATGACTGACATCCCATCGGAGCTTGTGAAGCAAAACTTTGGCAAACGGATCTTCTACCACGAGGACGGTTCCTACAAGAATTCAAAATCCCAATTTACAATCTCATGAGTTCCTGTACCCTTCCATCATAATAAAGAACAACGCTTACCTGGAGGCACATATTTCGTAGTGGTTACATGTCTACCCCGACTCACGGAGTTTTCTATCCTCACAAAGTTTTCGGCAGAAGGTATGACTGGATTGGGATTGGTCAGACGGAAGGTAACCGGCACGGATTTTGCTTCCTTCCACTTATTGTCATGTCCCTCCAACTCTTTCAGGCATCGCTCAAGCCGACCTTTCAGCTTCTCTTTTACTTGCAAAACCGACAAGTCGTCCACAGACGACTGGAAAACTAGCAAAAGATCTCTCTTGCATTCATGGAATTTGCTCTGCTGAAAGAACAAGGCAGAGCGGTTGGCAATGGACTGGTAGTACTCAACACTATTTGTCGGACTGAAGCAAAGCGACAGATTATACGCTCGTAATGCCTCATCAAAGTTCTTTGCTTTGTAAAGCTCATTCCCCTTCGTTCGTAACACCAAAGCTACTTGCTCTGACTTCCGGATGACTGAAATCAAAGTATAAAGCATTATTTATCGTTACTATTACAACAACCCAGTTACCATGTAATGTGTATTGGTTACCTTGCACTTCGTGAAACTGCTGAATACTTTGAAAGTACTCTCCCACAAACTTCTGCCTCCCAGCCTCACTGTCAAGGTGACCGAATTCTTTGATATTTGCCTTGCTTGTAATTTTGCATGGGTACCGATACAAGTAGTTTCCGGTCCAGATCAAGTCCACTAAATCCATGAGGGAGCGGCTAATCGGAGGGCTCTCCGAGGCCCTAACAAGCCGTGGAATTTCGAGGCTGACGGGCTTTCACATTTTCCGATTCTCTTCCTTGCTTTCTTGTTCATTTCTTAAGCAGTGCTGTACCCGTACCATCTTAGTGCTACATGCGCATGTTATGCAATCTGTTTGATACGTACCATATTTTTCTCATCATGCTATTTCATCTGAGCCATCTGAGCATCCTTTATGTTTACATTTTGTGCGATTGTCCATATCACTCCTCCCGGAGCTCTTATATAAAAGCGTTCGTTTGCAAGGTCTCAATCAGGCTAAGGGGAGCCATCGTTCAACTACGACGAAGATTTGTTGACTAACATGTGTGAAAATTTACAGCAGACAGCAGACAACACACAACTTATATAAGCCAGTGAGCTTCATAGAAGCGACACTTCCCTTCACTTGCTGGAGGAGTTCACGAATTGGGATATGTGGGAAATCACCAGTTTTCATTGAACAGAAACAATCCTGCCTTCATGCATAATCTAGAGCTGACCGCATTTTGTAGCCATACAGTACAAAGCACAGTCCAATTTTAGTTTTCATGAAGGGCAGAAGCATTCGAAAGCTTTATTTAGACATTTATAATGTTTTCGGCGGCGTCGTCTCAAAGGAAATATTCTAATTAGAAGTTAACCAAATAAATGTGTTTTTGATCTGTGTAAACAATACCATTGTTGTGAGCACTGCTGCTAACAGCCTGTGTTAGCCCTCTAGCCGCAGCCACCGATTACAATTGTCCCCTGCATCTTTAAGGGCTTATCATAAGAGTCTTTGGTTACTTGATACATGAATTCTCGCGTTGCTGTGTGTAATTACTGTCTATACTGAACTGAATGGCCATAGGGATGAAGCCGATAACAAATTTTACGATTTTATTGTCTTTTGGGGGTACCCATCGGTTCGCCACCGCACCGTACAGGATATCGGTCTTATCACGTTTAAAACATTCCCTCTGAGTGGGTGATGGAAAACTTTTTTAGGGTCCCATACTAGGGCCTCCCTGACTACTGTCCACAAACACCATGCATTCCGGGAGGCTTTTGAATGTTTCCTGCGTAATCGTTCAGTCACAGGGAGCTTGCAAATAATAAGCAAGTGTTTGGGAAGAGCACCCACTACATGATCATAAAGATATATTGGTCACATTCCATTCAAGTATTTTTTATTCAGAAATGATGGAGGCTCCCTAGTGGGGCATTGTAAGTAAAGGCTCCTTAGCATATAGTGAGGCAGGATTTACCACTGATACGTCGCCATGATCCTTTCCTTGGTAGTGATTTGCATGGAACCAGAAGCATATAAAATTAGCTCCTGTTAATGAAATCAGGAGTGCCCCTCGTAGCAAAACGGTATGACATGAGTATGAGCTTCCATGTGCGACAGTCGTATCAAGCTAATTTTTAAATTATTAACATAGACTGAATGTTACTGAAGAGTAAATACAAACACACAGGTTCCCACGAAAAACTGAATGGACGTAAATTACAAGTGTGAGTGTGATTCAGCCTGCATTTATAGATGCATTGCTAAATAGTTACTCTATTCGCTTCGCCTTATGTGGTGTAGTGTAATAGCAAAATGCAACGTGGTAAGAGTTATAGGGCATGAGGGTAAAAAGGTTCCATTGATAGACAATTTATTTATGCACTACCAGCTCGCTGGAACATTAAGCAAGTGCAATGAAGGAAGTTAGATCAAACGCGGACAAGTAGCAGAAATGATATCTTCCCTGGGACCTCTGATCCACAGCGCAAGCAGGTCTTTTGTGTAGTGAACTTCGTGGCCTGAGAATATAAGAATTTACAATAGTTCTAAACGAATCTATATTATCGTACTACTGGATTCAAACAGTAACTCGTAAGTAAATAATTGATTTATTGATTTGAACATGATCCATATCAAACATAATTATTTCATCATCATTATTTCATTGTGCACACAAGTTAACTCCGTGCCCCGGAAAAGGCTCAAAAGCAACACCGTTTCGGTGCCATACATCACAATAAAACAGTAAATAAAGTCAGAAATATCAGTATTTATCGTGGAAAAACCTTTTGACTAGAATTCTTCGCATTCTTGTCAAAGTTCTAGCTATCCGCTCTTCTTCAGTTACCACTCTACCATGTTATTACAAGTGTACGATGATAACCAGTGACACTGCATTTCCCACATGAAATGTGATCCTCTCACTAACTAACAGTTCAGAGTGCAACATGCAGTGCGGTCGTGTCATTGTAAAAAGTCAAGGCTAAAGTCACACAGTTTATGACACCTACTTTGATCTTCTATTACACACATGTGCGCCCTTTTCTCTTCTCACAGGGTCCTTTATGAGCCTTAAATAAAGTACACTAGCAACTACGGATGTAAGTTGTATTTCACCATGAAAGTCTAAGTGCCGCATGCTTAAGTTTAGGTGTCTTTACAACCTCAGTGAAAATACAGGATTAGAACCCTTCACACAAGCCCTTCAGTCCACTGTAGTCCCTCGCAATTTATGGAGTGCTTAATAGGGCATGAAATTTACTCTTCCCTTCATTTGACTTGAACTCGTAGTTGAGTAATATATATTTTCTTCATGTCACGCCCACAGAGACCGGCGAGGGCGACAATGCAATAGTACGCAGTGCTTTTGTTTGCTGAAGATTTACTTCGCTTGCTGGGCTAACAGAGGCATACGGATAAAAAAACACATGAGCCTTTGAAAACTTAAATATTAAACAATTGCATCTCCGGTAGTCTACATGCCGTCATTGCCATCAACAGCTATCATATTATTACAATCTTGAGTTCTGCAAGGTAGTTAAATTTATTACTCCGAAATTTGATCCCGAACCCGACTCATTGGGCCGTCAGCCGTCACATCCCCACCAAAAGGCACCCTTCATGAATTTAACTGGAGAGCTGAAGTAAGCCGTGAAACCCAATAAGGCAGTAAACTCAAGACGTCTTTTACTGTGTGTACAGGATACTATGAAGTTAAAAACAACCCAAAAGCTGTGGAACCGCACTTCGCCATTCACACGTCGAAGCATTGCTTATGAACCCACTTTTTGTGTCGAAATTACATGAAGGAATAGGGGCAATAAAGGACTCATATTCCGAACATATACAGTACGCGCCAAAAATACGTCGCTCATAAGTAGTATGCGTGCGCTTAATAAAACTTCTACGATTGATCCACGACTTGCTCATACCTAAAATTTAAACGAGTGATCCACGCCTTGCTCAAACCGACTCGCCTGACGCCGCTGCAGTGACGCCACCCTGGGTGATGTGTTGGATATGGAACGCAAATTGCACATGACGCTTGAATATGCATGCGTAAGCGTCATTCACAACGAATATTGACAACAGCTGCAATACTTTCCTTAATCAGCTACTCACACCCCAATCCATCTCTTAAGGTCCCAGTAGTGTGGGATGGGGGTACTGTAGTGCACTTTAGTTTCCTTTACATATGAATTGTGAACATCATGATGAGTCGGTTGGCAAATTCGAAATAAAATCAAACTATCGAATTTCACACTGTCTAAGCATCAGCGTTGTAAGCGCATTCTT
Organism: Deuterosminthurus bicinctus; assembly: GCA_034698825.1. Classification (NCBI taxonomy): domain Eukaryota; kingdom Metazoa; phylum Arthropoda; class Collembola; order Symphypleona; family Bourletiellidae; genus Deuterosminthurus; species Deuterosminthurus bicinctus. The sequence goes on from JAQIWI010000029.1 coordinate 17,951, forward strand.
TGTTTCCACTAGAAAATGAAATGAAAAAATATAAGATATTTTCCCATATTTAAGTCAAATCTACATTATCCGGAAAATATAGTTGGCCATCATTAATACAGAAAATTCGAATATTGCTTCGTAAATGCATTCGGTCCACTGACTTCATGTCCACAGCACACGACCACGTGCGTAGCTGCTGCAGTCGGAATCTGGCAGGGGGCCACCTACAGGGTGAAGTCCCTGCGCTGCGTCCACCCCTCTCCTCTACTCGGCGTAGCAACAGAAGAGTCCATTCTGTGGTGTGGCAGGCATGCATGCAGTCGTAGGCAACGCCTATGTTTGACTGCATTATATTCAGTGTTGCCGTCAATCCAGTGGACGAGCCATAAAAAAGACCTTTTTCAAGGTTACATGCACAACAATTTGAACTCTAAATTAGCTAACTAGCGAATGTTTCAATTGAGACAGTTACTATTTGGAAATTTTGCCTTTTATTACATTTTGTATGCTTTTAAAGGCACATTTTGTTAACGATAGTTGATCTAATCAACACGTTAGATCACTAATAAATTTTAACTTCTCTCGAGTTCAATGATGCACGCCGATTATATAGTCCTCCATTACATTTAATTGCAGTTAATATTGAAAATTGCCTCGTATTTTCCTGAGTTCTTGAAAATGCTCGAAAACTTTTAATTATTGTTAAATATACCTGTTATACCTTAAATTCAATGGGTGTAATTGATGATCTATCCTAGTTCTCCGTAGTAAGAAATACTTCATTCATTATCTTATCCTGAAGAACCTCGATAGAAGTACTTCTACCATTTCTGTCATTTATTTCGGGATCGATTTCTTCTTCGACAAGATATCGATTACTCCATTCAGCAGTTTTTGAGAAAAGCCAATTCTTTGCTAACTATTTGTCATTTTACGACTGAGTACATTCCTTCGAATTAAAAATTATGCAGTTTCCAGTTCAAATTCATTCTAAATGAGCTTATGCAACAGAACTGCCTTCAATAGTTAAGAAGAAATATTCTTTCCTTTTTATTAATAGCATTATTAACCATAAGTAGCAATGACTTTCATAGTATGTGAGTACATATTTCTTCTAGATTACCTCAATTCGAAAGGCTATGTTCGAATTTGCTATCATTTCGACTTCACCGAAGTTTCACAATAGTATGTAAAACCTCTTCTGTAAGTTTATTACAATATGAAGTACTAAGTTTTCTTGATTTGAGACACCAAATAGAGTAAGGGTAAGAATCATCATAACCATTAAATGAAGACTGAAATGTCTTCTAAATCCGTTCTAAAACACCAGCTCGACCTATTTAAGCATGGCAACCCTGTGCCGAGAATTTTGATGATAGCGGAGGGAGGGAGCTATGCAGGAGACGATCATTTATACAGACATTTCAAGTGGCCATTTGAAGCACAGCTAGAGTTCTATGCTCTCTTCCTCTGCTAAGGAATATTATTGCCTTCGTTGAATGCTGGTCGGTTGAGTCCTGCATTTTATGTGCGACTGCCATCAACTACCAACAAGGCAATCCAAGTGCCAGGGCATAACTGAGAGTAATACATCTCCCACTGTACCGGTCCTACAATTGATACCCTTCCATTGAAACCCCTAAAGTATTAGCAAAGCATTAACAGTCTAAAACAGGATAAAATGAGCATGAAAATGAAAAGGTTATTCAGAAAATATCAGCATGCATGGCAATGAATGTCTATTCATAGGATTTTTTTGCCATCTTCATTTTAATTTTTCAAGCTCACATGAACAATCAATCACATTCCTCGTGGTCTTCCAGCATCCAACGTCTCACGTCACGAATCATAATGGAAATTCGGAAAAACCATAATCGGGTCGAAGAAGCCATGAAGTGAGTCGCCTCTCAGATGACTCTCAGATTGCTGTATGTGCGTAACTACTGGGACGGAGCTCGTCGTGTGTGTGTGAATACAGTCCAATCCTCTATCATCTCCGTTTCACAGGCAAGGAGCTCATGAGCGTTGCGGATAGTGGAGAGTCAGAGAGGGGTCTTGAGAGACTGTGAGCGAAGGCACTCACACACGGCCACCAGACCTCGGAAAGGAGTGGAGTGAGAAAATCGCGATCAGGTCACTGCAAGTGCGAGATTGATAGAAGGCTAATTTTTTTGAGTTATTTTTTTACTTTGTGAAAAAAGTGTAATAAAAGGTTCCTTCCGTAGTTGGACATTGTCAAAATTTGACTTAATTACGAGTGCTCACTTTGGGGGTGCCGTCGTGGGTATCATTTTCACGTATTCAATGCAATAAATGCGTGCACACCGTTGTGGTAGCTGCTATACTTTCAATACTCACAGGAGAAGAAAGAGTTGCAGTCTGTAAGGTGGTAAGAAGGATTTAGGGAAAGTCTGTTAATTTTCATAGCCGTTATCTTGGCTTGGTGGGACTTGGCCTGTGATCATTATTGTCGGAATGTGAACATGTATTCCTCCTTGAACATCTTTATTGGTACAAAGAGCGAAAAAAGTCATGGATAGTGCGAAAAGTGAGCAAAGTAAGTGCGAATACCTATGTATGGATAAATATACTGTATATTTTGAAAATGGGATTTTTATGAGTGTTATGATTTAAAACTACTATTATTTGTTCTTGTTTTCTGCAAACCATGCAGAATGATTACCTGGGGGTTGTAATCAATACGAATATGAGTCATATGAAAACTGTTGAACTTACGGTTATTAATTTTATAATCTAGCGAGACCAAAAGTTTGGGTCGAAATCGAGAGACTGAAGTTACCCTACCATGTGGGTAATAAAAATGAAGCTGAAAGTAATGGAAGTACTGGAGTTACCAGACCACATTCTCCAGCTTGTTCCAGCAGTAGTCGAACTGAATCCGAGTCGGGGATCTCTTCCGCATCTGATATTGACCCCCCGATTTTAGTCAGCGTGTCCGATTTCAAAATAATCAAAAAAGCCATGGATAAGTACAAAAGAGAATGTCGTCGAAAGGAATTAGGTACTGGAACAGACTCAATACGAGCCAAGTTGATGGATTTTAATTGTCTTATGTTTGATTATTTTACTATTGTTGCTGTATTCTCTCTCACTTGAATTAGAAAGCGAAGGAAGCTCTTTTCGGTCGTCGTCCGAAGAAAAGTCAGTGGATAAGGACGAACCGCGACGTCTTCGACGAAAGCGGAAGTGCTGTACTAGCAACGGTGATAGCAATAGTGTACCCAGTGATGGAGAAATAAGTGAGAGTGGAAGCTCTACCAGTGGAAATAGTAGCACAGGAGGAGGAAAACGCTCAAAAGTAATTACAGCGGAAAGATCTGCCGTACCGAATTACTGTGTATCTTGTTGTAGTCGATCTTTTAGCAGTTCTCAAGCGCTATTTTCCCACTTGCGACAAGTTCACAATGTAGGAACTGTTCCTAATTTAAAACGTAGGTGTAAGATGTGCAAATCTCTAGTGAACGAAGATCTGGCTATGCTTCACATTGAATTATTTCATACCATATCGGATGTGCGAGCTTTCAAAATCGACTTCGGACACATGTCGACAAATAATGGGAAATACGAGGAGATGTACATGGAACTCCTGCCAGATGATGATGAGTAGCTACTTACAATTATTACTTAAACTCTTTTCTTCCTAGAGTATGTAGATCGGATTCCGAATGATTTGAATTCGAGTTATTTATTAATTATGAGTGACAAAAGTCATAATTGGACATGTGCAAGCCTTATTATAGAAGTGAAGCTGCTAAATTTGTTGTGTTTTTAGAGTAATAATGTGTAACTTTTGCAGCGGATGGATACCTGTGCTTGACACATTCCAAACCTCATTAATCATTGGATCCAGATTAGTTTAAGACTTGTAAATGAACTGAAATTTATACTTTTATATGGGTAGCGTTTTGTAATCGTTTGATGGAAAGAGTCTCCATTTATATTTGATACTAGCGAGTTCGTGCAAAAGTTCGAGCTGATTGTACAGGTATAAAGTTGTTAATGTTGTATTTGAAGTAATATGTACCGAAACTCGTATCTACCTGATGTTACAGGAACCGCCTGTTTCTCGCAATGCAGCCTACACCGATGTTGAAATGAATAATTGTTATTGTTACCTACAATCACTTGCTGTTCATGCTAGCTTACTGGTTATCTGTGTGCCGTTAGATTTAGACACTTACCTATGTATGTATGCATTTGTTTGGTATACTTCCAGTTTTAACACTGATGCGATGTATCGGAAGCACTTGTTTAGATTCTTCATTGCACTTATGAATAATTTTGATACTTTGAAGTTGGGAGATTGAAAGATTCACTGGTCTGATGAATTATGCGACCACGAGAGAAAATGCATTTCTGAGAATTAAATTGATATTTACACTAATTTTGTCCACGCGGATCTATAGTCATTCATTTAGTCATGTGTTCGTCCGTGTGTTTGATCGATTCGAATCATAAGAAAGCCAAACTCCAGGAGATACGTTTATTTCACGCTGTTATCTTCTAAGAATCCAGTAATTACATATCCACCAGCTGAAATACTTTCATGACCTAGTTCAAATTGTATAACTGCGATGAAAAAATATTTGTCTTGCCTAGGAAATCTAACTATGATCAGAATTCGCATCCATAACCAACACTTGGGCGACGTCATCGTAGGCGAACTTTTCTCCGCGATTTAGATCAATTATTCTTATGCCAGATATATTTACAAGTCCAGTTCGCAATGGAAAAATTGTTAGTTTGACTGCTGTGGTTACGGAGGGAAGAAGAGGGCCGATTTTCGACTTGACCGTCCCTAACCATATATAACCATCTGTAGATGTAGCTTCCAGCTCCAACTGTAGATCCATTTCTCTTTCACTGCGAAGATAAATGGCAGTTCAGGAAATGTAGCATCACTAAGAAGCCAGTACTCGAATAATAAGAACATACTTACCTAGTATTATTGGCTATTTTGCAACTAGCATCGAACGGAACATCAACGGTGCAGAGTGATGGAACACTTTCAATTGAGAACTTCAAATCGTTTAGTAATGGCGGCTGAAATATGCCGAAATAATCAGATCGATATTAAAAAGGCTTATCATGCATCATCGACGCGCTTTCCGATCAATTACAATCTTACTTGTCTCTGAAGCTGTGAAGTCTGAAGCCGACCTTTGTCCCCGAATGTTGTCCTCCAAACGATGTCTAACTTGCCTATATTAGTAGCTGAGCGTGCATTCTCAGCTTTGGGGGTCAAGCGATAGAGAAATTGGTATGAATTATCCACATCTAACATAACATTTGGCCAAAATGGTTTCAGTGGAAGTTTAGGACATATTCCTTCCGTTTTCCGCTTTATTGCTGTCAATGCATCTAGGTCAGTTGTTAATGGAACACCTGGAAATTAAAATATGTTGGTTCTCATCCACGATATACCTCACAGATAATTCATCTCGATCTTACAGTTGAAATAGGACGAAGGATCCAAATTGATCTTCTCTAGGCAAATGCATCCACTGGTTATGTTTTGCACCTGAGCCTCCAGAAAAACTTCGTCGTTCTTAAAAAACATGAATGATTGTACCCTCTCTCGCTTTCCATAAACTCAGAAACCTTTCACATACCTCAGCATTATACAATTTAGTCTTGACATCTAAAGGTTTCTTGACTTGAAATCTGAAAAATCTTTCCAATACAACTGGTTCTGCTGGAAGTGTGTTTGGAATGGTGTACGTGAGTGTACATACGAGCCTGAAATAACAGATTTGACAAATTCTGAGTTTCCACAAACCCATTTCCTTCAACCAACAAAGAAACCAGGAGCATTCAACAAATACTCACATGTGCTTGCCCATTTCTTTTACTTCATGATGCATGACGATGTCCATAGTGGACCCGGTCTTCATCTCATTCAGCCGTTTGTCATCCGAGAGTACAAACTTTTGAGTATTAGTCTGAAGTTCAACCTGTAACATTTTCACGTAAACAGTACTGGGAAAAAATTTCTAAAGCTGCCATCACAGTACTTGCAGTAATAATTTGAGATGTACCTTGCAAGACACATCCGCTACGACAACTGGACTTTCATTCTGAATACAAACGTAACATGAAAATGTTTCCCCAAGGTAAATATTTCTGGAAAGTAATGAAACGCTCAGTGACTTTCATCGAGGGATCAATTCATTCTAGCTAGCTTACCCGAATCCTTGTGGAAGCCTTAAAAATCTTCCCAAAGATAAGACTTCTAGACCAGGTACGCTAGTTACATCTGCTTTAAGTTCTCTCTCAAAAAGGTCACACGGAAGATCACGGTTGTCACCGTATAAGGCTAACGGTCCAATCATTGTAGGCCGAACAAGTCGGAGAACTACAAAATAAAAATCCACATAGATCACACAGTATACTATCATCTTCCTTACACAACTCGACTGTTACCTTTAATGGTCAACAATGATTTGGTGTCTCTCGAGCTGTCTGTCATTTTTGTAATTGCACGCTAATATTACAACCAGGTGCTTTCTTATTTCCTAAACAAAAACAACTGAACAACCAATTCAATTTACACTGAATCAACTCAAACGAATTTCATGCCATTGCATTTTTGGTCCACATATGAATCTCCAAGTCAGCTTTAAAATAAATGGAACGAATGAAATTGGAATAACAACTGAAAACTTTATTTACTCTGTCACTACTTACTTCGCCTGAGAGTGCTGGCTGGTAGACTTCAACGAGTGTCCAGGATAAATTTGAGTTCGTCGTGACCTTTGGATTAAACAAAAATATTTATGTCATTACCGAAACAAATGTGCTTGGCGACGGGCAGACAGATAGAGATGATATTTATTTCATTCAGCCCCCACAAGAAATTCAATTCCGGCGCTCTCCTTCTCACACCGTGACTGCATTCATCTCTTTGGCAATACCTTGAGTGATGCTGCATGAAAAACCCATAAATATCATTTAATCTAAGCTAATTGCCAAACTTATAGTCGTCACAGTCCGCCTATGATTCTATGATGTGACATGAAATCGAGTGAGTATTGGTATTAGAGCGAGGTTTTTCGATTCGAGGTCCATTACATTACATGAAAGACCGCGACTCAAGGGAGCACCCCACCAAGAAAAACTGTCATGGTTGCCGACCTAAATCGCATACAATACAATAAACTATATGTACAGTTAAGTTGACTAGTGATGGATTTCCAATTTCCAATAGTATGATTAGCTCATTTAATTCAATCAGCAGGGGTTAAAAATCTCGTGAGATTATGTGTCAGAGGAGTAACGGTAACGGTCATGTTCGAAACTAAACGATTATTGGGAAATTGTGATCATGATGTGCGCCATCACCCGAGATTCCATCATGCTGACAGCGTTTTTCTTCCTGACGCTTTTATGGTACGGCCAAGGGGAGCGAGCCTCCCTCTGGCCTTTAGAAGAAGAACTGCCGTTTCTTGGTAACTACAGAAACAAGCGGAATGTGACTAATGCCGAAGTAGATGACATATGTGTGGTGGAGCGATTCAATGCATTCTTGAGTGAAATGGTAAAATCAATACGAGACCACGATATGAAGCGTGTGGCGAGTATCAGAGATGCCATAGATGCGGCTGCACAAGAAGATTCGCAATTTGCCAAGAGCATTTGCTACACGAGTGGAGAGGATAGTCCAGTGCTAGAATGTCGCAAGACGATGCCACTATATTTGGACTACAGTAATAGCGGAAACCCAGAGAGTGGTAGTAGTGGGCGGTGCAAATGTTGGAACTCGTTGAATTTTCGAACAATTTTCAATGAGCAGAGTAACAAGTGCAGAGCGGCGCGAGGAAGTCCTTGCAATGACGCCATACGTGAGTGTCACCTGAGCAATGATAAATGCATCGGTGTGCAGGATCTCAAGACGGGAGAGTATTGCCTGTGTCAGTCGGTTCTAAGTTTTAAAGAATCTCTCGTGAAGCCAAAAAATTGCAGTAAGGTGAGGATTAGCGGAAGAATGGCGAGTGGCGCATCAGGATTGGATTCACCTGGTGGGAGCTTGTTTCATCTATATGCACATCTGATTAGGTACCTAATTCATTTGACTTTATAACTTGAGCTACAACACACTTTGGCAAAAGTAACATGAAATAAAACTTGCGATTTCTCACCTTTGTAAGTTTCTTTCTCCTCTTACCTCATGAATTCAACCCCAATTTCATACAAACTTTCCAAGATCATATTCCATACATGTCTAGATGGGAAAAACTTGCACCATTACACTATCAAACTACATTTTGTGGTCTGAAGAATGCATTGTTAGTCTGAATAATCTGCATACTAAAATAGCGAAAAAGATTTTCTCATTCTTGTGGTTTTCGCGTAATTTTAAACTGCAATCCACTCTATCATCAGATGAGCTGGACGACACCAGGAAATTCGATTTCACAAAACAATATATGTTTCATCTATGTTGTCGGATATTCCCCGTCCAATCTCAAAGGATTGTCCTCATTAACTTGAAAACTGTTTCAATGGGTCATCTTATCCTCAGTTGGATAGTAGATTGATGGAAAGAGTTGATAAGCTACTTTATGTGGCTCATTGAATTCCAATGCACTAATCCTTTTTGTTTCTAAACTAGAAGCGCAGCATTGGATTACCTTTACACTATGCGAAATTTCTCACAGCAAGTTTTTCGAGCACGCGACTCACAACTGCCGCTAAGGTATGTAAACCCGCATTAAATACTATTGTATGCTGAAACATAAGGTCTTAATTGTAATGTACCTATTGTGAATCGCTTTAATCCTCTACATTCTCAACTATGACGAAGAATGCGGGGGGAAATCATAAACGCGCAGATCTCCCAGCCATCGGTTTGGTTTGTAGGTAATAATATGTGAATACATGCGCCAATCCAACAAGGAGCCGATCAGCGTTGAGCGGGTCATTCCTCCATCAGTAAACGTTACATATATAGCTTTCCCTGTCTGCAATGCTGATGATGAGTGTTCAGAGAAATAAGCCAGGACGAAAATCTTATGATTTATATGTCTTTCTTGACAAATGCAGAGGGCGAGGTGAAACTATTGGTTATATGCTCAATTTGAAGAAAGGGGGAGACTGACTGAGGCGATACGAATGATTGCTGTGAGAGAGACAGGAAGAGTCAGAAAAATGCGTATGAAGTGAGGGGAGGAATAAACGTTATGATACAATCAAAATAATGACACAGATTTCTTATACAACTGATGACTATTTGTTGTCGCACGCGAAGAACCGGATATGAAAGAAATGCGAATGCAACTCTATTACTGTTAGGAACAAGAGGAATCGAACATGTTGTACATGGTTTAAATTGAATAATAACACATACCGACGAACGTGTAGGCTAGAAATTAATTGTGTATCATCTCATCATGATGACGGACTCGCAAAACTACTGTAAGGTTCATTTACCTTCGTTCTATTCATGTGCTTCTACTAGGGCCATGCAGACAGAGAGCTAGTAAGAAGAAATCACCTTTGACATACGATTATATTAACGTTCACTTTTCTTCTTGATTTCCTCCTCGGCCCTTACTGCCTACTGCAGCCAGTCGTTCACTCCTTCACTTTTATGAAAATTACGCAATTCTCGACCTCACGTAAAGATTCTCTGAACGTCTAGCTTACGGCAGTGTTAATGTGCATAACTACGTTAGGTCTGGTTGTTTACATGTGAAAGTGAGTTAATCGAAGGGATATTGTAGGCCGGAAAACTTGTTGTAGGTTGACAGCAAGTAACAAACACAACTTAAAGGTTTTACCTGTCCATTTTGTGTATTATGTGTTCTTGTTGTTGTTGTTGTTTGTAAGACGCCTACTTTTGCTTTCATTCCTAACCGGCTTTAAAGGGAGATGATGGTGGTTATTGTCCTCTTTCCTATGGTGTAGTGAACATGCGTATATGCTTGCTAAGTATTACAGGCACTTCCTCTTTCAGCGTTTCCCTATGCCCCTGTCACCTCCTGATCATGATTGTTGTGCATTCAAAGTAGTTTATATGTCACCTGAATTTTTTCCCTTTGCTCCAGCAGTACGCACTATATGTATATGAGGTCATTTTCACCTCTTCATTAGATAAGTAAGAAAGTTGAGTGTGACGAAATTTTTCAAATGTTCAGTCTCTCGCCCCTCGTCCACCTCTACGAGAGTCAAATATGAGGAAATGATCATTCTATCTTGTGACCAGCTGCGAGGTGTGTAAGAATCCCAATCCCAGTCCGCTCACAATTCGGAAGGTTTTTCATTCTGTCAGTGAGAGTGGAGGAATTTAGTTCGCCTGCCATATCCGGAGATTCTTCATCGCACATCCATATCCCTGCTCAAAAGTGCCAGAAACGGGGTTTCTAAACTATCTGAAACTGGACTTGGAAGTGAAAACCATGATTCTTTTGATATTCCGCACAGCTCAGTTGCCTTGATCTGAACAAGCTTGAATACTTGGAACGATCGTGAAGTGACAGCAACTTTAATATTAAAAAAGTTTCAAGGATCAATTTGAGTCGATTTGGAAAGGAACAATGTTGCTAACACTTACAACTGCTGTGCTGTTCAAATCTATCGAAGCTATTATCTCACTAGCATTTACAGCAATCGCCTTACCTATCGGCGCAGTGTTGTCTTTAGTAAATGAATTGGTGCGCGTAGTGATATCTTTGATATTTTACTTCCAGTATGGAGGAAAGGTGAAATTAGTCAGCCGTGGTTTAGACAACATGTGGGGATACACATCTCCTGGTGGTGGCAATTGTCGGAATGTTATTTTCTTGGGTATCTATGAAGATCGCGTTGATGGCCCCCGATACCGCACCAGGTTTCTAAATGAAGTCATTGGGTACACTGCTCCCGATGGAAGCAAGCCGTACCAGAGTCTGACGAAGATTTATACAAAGAAACTTGGCTACTACTGCTGGAAGGATGATGATAACTTCGACATTGCCAATCATGTCATTGTATATCCCGACGAAAAAGTCGTGACGGAATCAGAGCTCATGCTCCTCATGGATGAGTGGGCGAAAGATTTTGATGAGTCTAAGCCACAGTGGGAAGAAATCCTGATCACAAGATTCCAATACAACAAGTACAGAGGCACACCAAACGGGGGCAATGAGAATGGAAGGATCCACAGCGCCAGAGTCCTCCGATTCCATCATTCCTTCGGAGACGCCGGCTCATGGCTCATTCTCTATAGTTACTGTATGGCTGGAGGTGAAATTCCTTTTGCTGTAAATCCACTCAAGGGCTACCCTGTCCCTGCATGGCAACAATATTTGTATTACTTGAACGCTATGATTTTCGGTGCAACGACGGCATTGAAGGCAACATGGAATGGACAGAAAGTCAACAATCGACTTGTCACAAGGAAATACAACGGTCAAAAGTATTTTGCTTGGACTGAACTGCTTGACTTGAATATATTGAAGGAGATTAAGATGAAGACGAAGACAAATATTCCCACTGTGCTTGCATCTGTGGTTGCAGGAGCCATTAAAAATTATGATAAAGCATTCCCATCCAAGCGAGGAGGGATCGGAGAAGAGACTGAGATGGGTGCAGTGGCAGCCTTGCTACCTTACCCAAATTTCAACTTGCAGAATCGTTTTACCATTTTCAACTTCCCTGTACCCACGGGAGACATGACACCTTTGGCAAGATTGAAATTAACGCACAAGAAAGGCTGTGAGTATTCAACTTGTCCAGAGCCTTTGATCAACTACTACCTGTTCAACTTCTTCGGACGGTTTCCAGTATTCGTTCAAAATACTCTTATGAGTACCTGCGGTACTTCTTACATCTTCAGTAATTTACCTGGAGCTGCAGGAACATTCAAAATTTGGGATGACGCTATTTATGACGGTGGAGCATGGGTCCCTCTCCTAACCGTCGCAGGTAAAATAGCATTTACAAGCAAAATAAACTAACATGTCGACTCAGACTGATGACTGGATTAATTATTACAGGATTCAGCGTTGCAGCGGCTGGTTACAAGGATGGAATTCGTTTCTGCGGGGCCACTGACTCAGCTTGCATGTCTAAGCAAGAACTGCAATTCCTCTTGGATGAAATTAAGAATGAAATTCGAGAACTTGCCATGGAAACGGAAGGTAAACGCCTGAACGTCATTTGTAATTTGAAACCGTTAGCTTTGTGTGCTCATGGTATTTTGTTGTATTTTTTGTCTCAGTTTGCTCACTTGGATCGATGGACTCAATCAGTAGGACTTCTCGGGCAAATGCCTAGTCTCTCACCAATAAGAATTTTGTTATCGTTTATGTTACTATTTGTCATTACATGCGCCCAAAAGATGTCGGGATTAAGAATCATAGTTGAATGCTAGAGGGTGCTCTTCTTTCGAACGAAACCTATCAGTTTGTGTAAAAAGTGGCATGAGGACGTAACCAACGTTAAAAATCCTCGGAATAACCGGACCTCCAGAAATCTTTCTTATCATTCTTACAGTAAATATCAAGTACAAGTGATTTTGTGAAATGTAATTGCTGTGAAACTGTTAGAATAAAAGGGAAATCGGTTTTATACGGCGTAATAGTTTACTCGGGAGTCTTTCTGCATTCTTTTCGTGAAAATTTGCAGATATTGATGGTTCCCACACGAACTTACTTTGAATTGTGCTTTGCATGGATTATAATTAAATAAAAGCTGGCTTTTTCGCATGAATAGTGTTTCCTCACGGATGTTTGGCTAAAAAGCTAGCAATAAGCTGTACGCAAGTTCCCATTCAATGTGCATACTTTGAGTAGCGTCTTGCAAGGTCATCTGAAACCTTCATATACATATAAAGACATGTCTAATGCACAAAATATACCTAAATCAAAACCTCCCCCAGTTCCTCCACCAATTAAGCTGCTATCAGAAAAAGTTACTCTTGTACACCGTTTCAACCGAATAAAACAAATACAGTCACCCAAGACTCTGCAGAAACTAATCCTTGAGTATAATGTAATACCAGAACATAGCACGTTTCCACAGAAAAACATGGAATACAAGTGAGATCGGAAGCACGTTTAGTTTCACAGCAACGCAGCAGTACATAAAATCATCTAGATTGTTTCCTACTGGGAATTTCAACTGAGCTACTTCAGCTCTTTCGCAATACTCATACTTTACTCTTCATTTTGCTGCCATTCCATTCGTCCTAATCACCTTTATATGACTGCTCCAACTTGGAAAATTAAGATAGTGGGGAAATTTGGCTGCATTGTATTAAAGAGAATTTTGATGTATGGTAAAAAGCAATGCAGAGGCCTATCTATGATATGCACTACTGGTGGCTTTGGCATTCAGGAAGGGCATATAAGAAAGGTAAACTTGTGCGGAAAGGCTTTAAGACTGATTGGCCTCGATATTCATACGTGATATTCCAAGCGACACACGCTTAAACAAGATGCATTCTCTATAGGAATTAAATGCTCTAGGCAAAAATGAATTACTTCACTAACACAACTGACATTTGAAATTCACCTTAGATTACGCTCAAAGTTCAATGTACAAACTTGTTTACCTCTTAAATTTGCAACATGCACTTATTATGAATCACAAACTTATTGAACCTTGTAGTATTTAAGAGCAACATTGGTACAAAAATTAGCAAGTGGAAAATGTTTTTCATTAACGATGAGCATGCGTGTTGAGCGTACTGAATATGTAACTATGGGAAAATTACATTGCACCTTTATATCAAGGAAGAGGTAAACAAAACAAGCAATAATGATGCGTGTGCTTGCTCATTCTGGTCCCAATGTTCCCAAGAGCTCCCCATAAATGTGCCGCGTTATCGTGACAAATGTTTCGCTTGCGTTCTAATGAGTTTGCAGCTGGCTAAATTAGATCTCTGTGTGAGAATTCAGAAAGATTGACACAGCCTACCTTTGAATAATGCTCAGAGGTAAACAATGGAATGCTGTGATCAAGACGCCTACCCCTCAGAATGATGCCCTTGGCACACTTCATTAAGCAGTCCACTACTTCATCTAGCCCCCGTGTACTCAGCTGAAAATATCCAGAGAACGGTCATTTTGTCTTGGCAGCCGAATGGAGCTGAACTTCAGATAGTAGTTCTCACCTCAAAGTTTTCCAACAAAATGTCTATCATCGCCACGATATTAGTCACTCAACTACTGGAGCTGGTTATTGGGATCCCAATAGCCATATTATTTTGGCCAGTTGCATTATTTTCGTGGGGCTTACTAAGGTGGATCAGATTGTCGGTTCAGTTTTGGTTTGACAGAAGAAGTAATGGTGACGTGAAGTATATTCTAATGCACGGGCATGACGCCATCTTCGGTTACACTCATAAGAACAACAGCAACTCACTGATCCCAGGCTATTGTGTGATTGAAGGAAAGTTTGATCTGGATCTAATTTTCAAGCGAGCATCTCAAATGGTTACCGGAAATCCGAAGCTGAAGTACAGATTCACTAAGAAGTTGGGATTTCATTGTTGGGAAGTAGATGAGAGTAAGTTTGAGATTACAAATCATGTGAAATTGGTGACACAGCCTGATGAAATTGTGCGAGAGGGTCAACTTATGGAAATATTAGAGAAACTTTCGGTGACGCCGATCGATCGTCAACACCCCGGCTGGGAGGTTCTTCTAGTACCATCTTTTCGCTGCACTGGTATGTTCCGTGGGAAATTATTCTCTACTTCAAGCCTTACCGTTCCTTCAATCCTACTTACAGGTGAGAAGGACTCAGATCCAGTACGTCATTACGCACAGATTCTTCGCGTGCATCATTCCTACGGTGATGGAGTCTCCTTCTGCCTCACTTCTAATGCATTCCTATTTGACAAGCCAGCCATTTTGCCGCTCGATCCCAAGAAACCATTCCCAGTTCCAGTGTGGGCAATGCCCATTCAATACTTAAAAGCGATCCTTCTTGGTCCCTTGCAGTTTTTCCGTGATTCTGTCTCTATGATGACCGAAAGAAGTAAATTTTCAACGCCCACTTACGCTCCTAGCAAGTACATGAGCCGGTCGGGTACTCCGATATCCTTGGCAATGCTGAAGAAAATCAAGACCAATTCTGAGGCTTCTGTCACGGCAATCCTGATTTCTGCCATCAGCTCCTCGCTCAAAAAGACCCACGAGCGGCTCTTTCCCCATCACGAAGTCCCTAGCACGATAACCACGGCAAATGTCAATGCCATTCTCCCATATCCGGATGATCATATACGGAACCGCTTCACTATTTTCCCACTTGATGCACCATTATCTGAAGCGGACCTAAAGAAGCGGCTAGTGGATACGAATGCAGCAGGCTATCGTGTAACTCTCAGTCCTAGCCCGTTGTTCTGCTACTTTATCATGAAGCTTGTAGGGGAGCTGCCGAGTATTCTTCAAAATCTCATCATCAGTCAAGGAGGAACTCCCATCATGTTAAGTAATATACCTGGCATCGTTGATACTGTCAAGGTATTCAATGGCCAGTGCGTGGACTCTGGGGCATGGTTACCACTAATACGTACTACAGGTAATTAACTCCAAATTTTCCAATATTTTTAGAACTTTCATTAAATTCAGACGTAAAATTTGCAGGGATTGCTATAGCAACGTATACATACAAGGGTGAGTTAAGATTCTGTGGAATTGCAGACCCGAACGTTCTCCCTAAAAAGTCCGATCTACAGTCATTTCTTGATGACATTGCGGACGAAGTACGGCAACTTGCCCAACTTTACAAGGAAAAGCCATGTAAAGTGAAGCGGAATATTTTAGATGTCCATAAGGAAGTTAATGTGGTCAAATATGTTGAGAGGTATCTGCACGTCAAGAAAGCATGAATGACGCAGCTGTGAGGTCAGTGTACACAACTTGACCATTCACTTGTGCATACATGCTGTTACGAATTGGGGGGTATGAGTATGAGTAATTTGTTGCTGTACTTGTGAAAATAATCAAGTCAAAGGCATTTGGCTTCGAGGGCACGGCCTTCTTTGAGTATTTCCAGCGAGGAACCCCAGTAAGTCATCATTTTGTACAGAAATAATTTCGCATATAATATTGTAAAAGTGTTTTTTGCTGCATTCTCCATGAATAATAAAAATCCTAGTCGTTCTCTGTTGTGAATTTAAAAATAATCAAAGGCATCCTAGGTGAAGGTTCATGATAATAAAGTTCATTTTTATCTGCGTCAGCACAAGGTACCTATTAAACGATGCAAACATTGAAAACATCCTTTGAGGACCACGTCATCAGTAAGAAAAACAGCTTTCAAAAAAAAAAAGAGTTTATCTCATTTAGAGGCGTATGGCTAAAACCAATAGTAATCAAAACACGACGCATTTAATTGATCTGTTGACCGCAAACCATGCTTCCCGTTTGTATCATCCAAGTAATTACAGTATGAAAAAATTAAATAGATAGTTAAATCAGCAATTAGCAACAAGCCTTTACAGCTATAAAGTGAGCGTGGAAGCCTGGAAACTGACAGTTCGGAATCGGAAACGCACTGACTGCAACTGTTATTGTAACATTGAAGGTGACGGTGACGGCCACCATGAAAAATTTATTTTGCATTCTCCTCCTTGCCTGCGTTGTCTGCCTTGCAACGGCAGCGAAGGGGCCTTACGTAAGTGTCATATTACTTATTCTCTAAAGCTTTTTACGTACTTGCAATGCATGTTAACTGTCGTAGAGACCCTGTGATGAAGCACTGCAGCCTCAGACCAATCCTCAGCGTTACTGTGGAAACAATGGCAATATTTATACCAACAAGCATGCCTTTGAGTGTGCCAAGCTGTCCAATTCAAGTGAGTTTGCATGTTATCATACTGCTCAATTTAACGTTTCCAGGTTTTATGTGATCGGAGGAATCTTGGATGTTATATGAAAGCAACACAAGGATATCATAAAACGTTAGACTAATTAATGGTTTTCACCCAAGGGCTTCGGCGTATCTCATGCAACGACTCACTGATCCTGGCCAAGAATGCCTTAAGAAACATCCAAGAACAAGGTCGAACCGGCCAGTTAAGGCAGGGTGAGAAGGTGCAGCGTCTTCGAGAGCAACACGAGCGACAGCAACGCGAGAGGGAGCAACAACAACAACAAAGGCTGCAGCAGCAACGCACCGGATAAATCTTAAATGCATATATTTATCGGTTTCTTAAATGCATTAGAAATACTTTTTTCGTCTAAATAAACTTAAAACTGTGCTTTGAAAGTTCAATTGAATTCCAAATGTACCACCGCAAGTCTAGAATGAAGAGGTTATCATATAGCACATTTTACGTTTTCCTAAATACCACATACATAGCCATAATGCCATTGAAGTATAAACGCGATTAAGGTCAAGTTCATACGTCAAAACACGAATATACCGTACTCATGCATTTTGAATGATGTCCTAACGGTGGGAAACAGGCTCATCACATGATGCTTGCATTGTATGAGCTTTTAGCAAATGTGAGAGACTCGACAAGTGTGGGAATGATATAATGCGCATTTAGTGATCTCATCCTACGATAATGATGCACTAAGAGAACTGTGTCAAATGACACTGAAAAAAACTCATTATGAGCTAAAATCTTCAAATTCGCCGTCTTTCAAATATCTTTATACAGAAGCTCGTCTTCGGACATTATGAAGACAGACAACCTTTATTAATTTAAACCCACACGCCAATTAATTACAGAATAATAATAATAAGGCCAGCTCACATAAATCTAGTACCAGTTTTAATACTGGCCTTAGTTGTAATTTATAAGAGGCAGGAGGAATGGATTAGATGGGTCACAATCAACTTCGGTGATACCTGTTGAATTATGAAAACATTAGCATTTGCCATGTAGATTTTGTAATTGACAGAACAAAAAACTCACTTTCATCTTTGTCTTGTGCACATCTAAGCTCATATGGGCTTGCATAAGTTTTCCCATCAGATGCACAAGTTGGAGCATATAAGTATGGACTAAAACGGCAAGCAAATGCAAGCACTTCGTTGTCCACGTTATTTTCGGATGCTTCGGGCTCATCATCTGTTGATTCGTCATCAGCAGCTTGGTTATCAATCACATCTTCCTCGCCAACATCATTATTGCTATCACCGTCGTCAGAGGCCTCTGGTTGGTAGCTGATATTGTCATCTAAGTCGGCTTCTGGCAACAAGTTGTCATCATCAGGTAGCAAGTCGTTTAATAAATTTGAAGTTGGGACATCAGGTTCCTGAAATGGTTCCAAAGATGGTTACGGAATTTGAAAATGAGGCTTTTATAAAACATAATTTACCAATATTCGCCATCCCGAAGACCGACCGAAAGCAGGTGCCGTCACGAATAGAAGTGCAACGACAAGTATAAGAGATCCTTTGGCAAACATGTTGGTTACGTGAGCTAGTACTGTGCAAGCTGTCACTTCTACTACCAGAGCCTTAATGGTTTGAGGTGTAGTAAGCAGGAGGGTACTTTTATAAAGTTGCTTTATTATCTCTTCGCCTTTGTAAGAACAAGAACATGCTTAATTCGGCAATAATATCTGTGCATCTTATTCATTACAAGTTTTGAGGTTTTGATTTTCACCAGCTTTGTTCATCTAATGGTCATGTAATTAAATGATAAACATTGTGGTTTCCTTTTCTTGATATAACAGGCGAGAACTTCCTAAAGTGCTGTCCATTGACAAATACGTCTTACTTGTACGCAAATACTGACGAATAAAGCCACATGCGCATCTGGGTTACTGTGAAGTGGTGAGATTAGAGATGACGTCAGGAATATCGGTAGAAGTTTGCATGAGAACAACTTGGAAAGTAAATATCACACTACCCACAACCAGAATAAAGGCCTTTGTCACTACGAAGCAACCGAGACCTGACAAGCCAATTGTACTGTTAGACAACATCCGTTCCAGGCGTTCCAACTGTAAAACAAGAAAGGTGAACTTGCAGTGTGTAATCTCGAAATCAAACCACACGTATTCTCACCTCACAAGAGTAGAGATGATTGGGACATTTCTGAATGCATTTGATTACAACATGCGCATTCTCACTAATGCGCGCCATGACCAGAGACATTAGGATGAGCCGAGTGAGTAGCAATACTAGTGAGATAACACTCAAAATCATTTGCACCAGGCTGTTTCCATTGGCCTTAGGTGTGACACCTTGATGAATCTGTCCGCATTCAAAATCCATCCAGCCCATAATTATCGGTACTCAAACGAATAGAACAAGGACTTACCTGCATACATGTCAAGTAAATGTTGACAGCATAAGACAAGAATACTAGCGGCGACAATATCTTGTCAGTGTCATGAAGCAATTGAAGGCAGATCAAATGGTCTCTTCTCAAATCTGACCAAACGTTTTCACGCCAGACGATTGCAACTGTGGGTTAAAATTAGTCAGTACAAATTATGTTTGGTTCTAGAGAGAAAATTTGCATACTTGAAGTTTTCCTAAACATGGTCATTGTGTTGGAGATATTCTTCGGAGGAGATATTCTTAGTCGAGCTTGTTCATATAGCATTTGAAACTTGAATGAAAGGAGCCTGGCCAAAAGAAGTATGAAACCTTCGGCGAAGTGCCGCGTTATGACTGTGAATGAGCGAGTTATTAGAATGAAGATGGCTACAGTTGGATTGTAGGGAGTGACATCACACCACTTCGCTTTCTCATAGAAATATTCCATGAATGTTACATTTCGCCCTTCTGTGGAAGTGTGGATGAGGCTTGCATTATTATTATAACAATAACTGAATGTATTCACGCTGAATAATATGAAAATATTACCTGCGCTCTGGTCAAATGCAAATGCAACTACACCAGATAGCTGCACAACGAAAAAATGAACCATGCCGAGGATGAAGTTTCCGAATGCTAGTAGGTTCACAGGTCGGAAGATATTACTCTTCTCTGTTGTTAGCATTAGCGACATGGATGCCGCCCGCCATGTTCGAAGCAGTCGGACGATTCGGCGAGAATTTCGAATGAGTATGTAATGTCTTAACGTACATCCCATTAGGAAATTAAAAGTTATTTATGTTAATAGAACTTACATAATGCTGCTAGACACGATGAGGATTGGCCTACGGGAGTTGATAATCACAGAAGTACCCATTCTTAAACCTCCCTGTCCTCCAAAAAATAGTTTTAGCAGCTGGCCAAAGCTTAAAATAGACAGTGTCAGCGTACACAAAAACTCAAAAATACTGACGCAAGTTGCGGGACTGACTAATCTATAATTTAAAAATTAAAGATAGATTATTGAATTCAAGTTGTCTGAAAAGATGAAGACACACCTGAATTGGACATTGGACAAGCTAGACGTCCATAATCCTTCAATGGGTACGACACCAAATATTTTACCCACCAGCAGATACGACCGCGAGCAAAGGTAAAGGTCATCAGGAAAGATCTTTACTTGTTTGGGCTTTTGAGCGTTGTGGCTTAATCGTGAAGCCTGCTGCCACCACGGAATATCAATGATTGACATACTGCCGGCATCCTTATTCCTGGCTTCAAGCTCTTTAGCGATTTTTGTTACCTGGCTTGCAGGAGGAAGCCTCTTGTTAAGGGAACTCTTTGACTGCCAATCTTTTAGTACCATCTCCGAATTGTACCATAGCCTGTCGGCGACTGAAATGGTGAGCCTACAGCTCAACTGCCTAACTTTTGTGGAAAAGGATTCGAAGGATATCTTTGACATAACATTTAGCGTTTGAACAGCTGCAGAATTAAATCACAATAATATTCAAGCACGAAAGTATTAAAGATAGTTCCACTCGAAAATAGAAGCCATTGTTGTCCATGAGTCACCGAAGTGGGTGGTGTATGTTGCTACAATACTGTATTTGGTGAAAATAGCAAAGTATTTGGCTCAAGTGCCCTCTAGATGTTTACAAAGCTGCCTCTTCCGATGAATTTCTCGTATTTGGCACTATACTGTTTTAAGAGTCATTCAGTAAGAAACAATCAGAAATCTTGAGAATCTGTCAGATTTTCAGAACAGAAGGAGCGCTTGTTCAAATACTAATGAGCTACTTGAGTTTGTTTTGTACGCAGAAATTTGACGTACTTTTATTTCACTTCAATATATTATTTTTGTACTCGATATTGCCAACTTTTGTACAATAATCAGACAATGCTACTGTATATGCATGCATATTGAATCCGGCTTGCGTTTGAAGTTTTCACACTCTATTGTCATAAATTGACTTAGAACTTCGAGTCTATTAGTTGGACGTGGCAGAATTCTGAAGTAGTACTACTTCTAGTGTGATAATTGCGCTAATAATCTGGAGCAATTCAGTAAATAAAATACTACGTGAATGGGACACAAGTAATGGAAAGTCAATCAAGCTCACCATTAGTATGGAGGAGCGCGTGACGATAAATATGCCATTTGCTGTTATTCCGATCACTCGACCATTTAAAAAGGCTTCCAGTCGTCGCACCTACGTACACACACTATTATCGATTTATGTACTTTGCCTTAACCATATGTTATGCATTAAAAACTCGAGGCACTGACATCATGGTTATATTCTTTAGCAGGACAGAACTGTAAAATATATTTCAACTCTTGGGAGTCTTCATGGATCCTTGCTGCAAAGATGCTCAAGGCTAGAGTCCTCCCAGCGAGATGAGAAAGTGACCAGAAGAGATACATTTTATCCGCAATAGTTGTTGTTTTCAAGTCTGTATTTCTGATGTTCATGTACAGCTGTATAAGACGAAGCGGATTACATAATTTGCTACACATGGTTCCGAATTCACTGAATACCTGATTACAAACAAAGAATGTATCCGTTGCGTATGAGGCCCATATTAGCGGAAAGAAGATTCTATCAGCTTCATCCAACAACTTGATGATCCGAAAGTAGTTCCGACGTAGCAGACTCCATGAAACTGAGTCTGTAATATTTCTGAAAATAAATATGTACACCAGAGTACGCAATCATCGCATACCTTGCTTAATGAATGATGGGAACGTCGCAGTCATTCGCTGTTTCAGGTATTGATTCAAGCTTTTAAAGCGGACGTGAATCATGAGGCAAATGACCATGAGGACAACATCACCAAAGTTGAACGCCAGTAGAGTAAGTTTGTTCGTGACCAAGAAAAGGAATGAGAGAAATGGGTTGTAGCTGAAGAATGCGTGGAAGTACTCATTTGATCGGAAGTAGTCCACAAGAAAGTCCCAGAATTTGATCGTCCCACCTTCAGCAGAAACCAACAAGGCTAACACACACAATGATTACGATAATTATTTGGAAAAGATTGCAGTCGGCACGTGCTCAGCACCACTGTCGCTGGCATGTGGATTACTGACGACTTACCCGTTATTTTCATGAGATTCCCCGTCCGCATGGAAAACACATGATACAATATGTTTTCTCCTATACAAGACACAATGACAATAATGCATATGAGATTTAACTTGAAGTGCAGCCTCGGGTACTCCACTGCAGTTCCGCGAACTTCTTTTGTCACTTTAGTCCACATTCGGAAAAAGAGTGCGGACCTCGATGAACTCATAAGGAGGAAAGCATGTACGAATAAACCAGCGGCGTAGAACCACACACCAGACAGCTTACCAGCAATGGCCCTAAATTCCATTAGAGTAAGTACACCCCTGAAAAACACTTGAATGATTGCTGGTTACCCCATATTCCTCTTTGTGGTCGATGACAAATACATGGCAAAGTCAATGGCAATCAGCACGGTGTTGAATCCAACTAGAATTATACTCACAATCGAGAGCAAAGTCCGACCTCGGATGAAACTGTGTGTTATTAAAAGTTATTAAAAACACAAGATGAAAGTAATCATACAAATGTATTGATAACAATGACAGGATAGTGGCTTTACATGGTTGATCGTCCGTTTACTTCCGGTTTTGGTGCCAGCGGCATCAGACCGACAGTAGCTCCAATGAGTGAGACGAATCTCAGAGCTCGGTACGCATCATCGTCACCACTGGTTCGTGCACAATTCGACGAAATCCTATCCATATCCTCCGCCTCACCAAACTGCTCGCCCTCATTTTGCGAAAGACAGTCATCATTATCTCCACTTCCTCCGCTCATCATACCTACGATTGCACACTTGAAGGTCTCACAAGTTTATTATGAGTACAAAGCGCCCCTTTGTCTTTGATTCTACTCACACACATGAATAAAGATCCGGTAAAACTTTGACATTGCAACGGTAAGAGGAATTTTGTAATTCATGCGGAAAGCTTACGGTCTCTAGGTGATGATAAAACAGTGAGAAAATTCCAGTCGTTGATGGTCTTTCGGTGCTTGCAATTACGAGGACATGCTCCCACTGCTTACTGCGACTTGACAGTTGGCGTGAATGTGAAATGACGACTGCTTCCCTGCAAATTCTCACCTGCTCATTGACAGACATTCAGAAATAATGTGGACTGAAGACAGTGTTTACATAGTATTTCAACTAATCAATACTCATGCTGTCAAGTATTGGCGACGTATTGGACTTTTTCTGGTTGCCAAAACCCAGGTAATCTGGACAGTCTTCTATTATATCCACTTCACACATGCTAAAGTTTATCCAGGACAATGAATATGTTTTGCGAATCACGGCACATCCTTAGAGGGACGAGCATATTTCTCTAATTGCAGATACGTATATCAACGCCATCATTACAAACTATCAACATGACTTAACTTAAAAGCATCAAATTACAACAGTTGAGGCAAAGAGGAAGTAAGGAAGTGCTTGTAATTATCTGAGATGCCTGCATTTCTCTACCTGAACAAGATGAGCAGGGTAAAGGCACACCAAATTACTTGAATCTCATATTTTTATAAGCTCGTTGACTTTTCCCGTTCACCGGCTATATTAGCAAGCAAGGATGATGACTTGCGTTCAGCGTAATTTAGTCGAGCCCTGCTTTTTAGCAAATATTTACAGTAAAATTACACGCTACTCCTGGAGACCTGAACCATTTTCTTTTTGCCCGTTGATTATCCCGTGGCGGAATGTGTTTTGCCGAGCAAATTGAAAGCGGCTTCTCACATCAACAGTGTGTCTGCTTTCCTACAAAGCACACACGCATTTACCCCAAGTCTGTAGCCAAGGTCCTGTGTATGTAGTGTAATGCACAAAGTCATTCACTCTCCTCCTCCTCCTCATAACATAACAGTGTTTGTCCGCTCGTTTACACACTGAAAATGTATCATTACAGTGGCGGCTGTGAGAAAAAGGAACCTTGTGAACATTTATACGCTCCACAGACTACCACAAGTTTGTTCCAACCGTTAAAGGTACATATTGCGTAATGGGTTGTGTCTAAACTGCAGAAGCATAACGCATTTAATCTCCGAAAACAATGAGCAAAAGACATCATCACCATTCAAACTTGAACTTTAAACGGCAGGAGAGACCTTTTCGTGTGATTTTGGGTTTCTGTGGAGGAGAGGAGCAGTTGTTTTAGTTTTGACAGATATTTTCTCTTCTAATTATTCTTTATTTGTGAGCATTCAGACGAGAAAGAGATAGGAAGGAAGGGAGAGAGCATGAGGAACTGTTGATATTGCCAAAATCACAGCAATAGATGCTCTCACTCACATGTCACTATGAAATTACTTTTGCAGGTTGAATTAAGGAGGTGGGATCCGTGTATAACGTATGTACTCGCGGGTGGGTAGGCCCTCAGTGGGTGGAAAGGTTAGTGAAGGCAGTCAGTATTTACTGTCAGAAAAATATGGTTGGATTCGCTCGAATTACTCCATTTCTTTCGTGCTCCTCTTCATTCCTCGGTCTGCCTGTGTGACAAAGGAGAACTTAACCACGAGACCAAAACGATCATTTTTTGTTACCCATTTGCAAAATCTTCTGCTGCTGGTGTAGCTGTCTTGCTTGCTATGTATCTTTGTTTTACCTGTCTTTCCGTCGTGAGCACTTAACTAGTAGTGTGTGAGCATATTTCTGAATGTGGGGCTGCATTTCCTGAATCAGGTAATGACAGAAGCAAGCCGCGTACTAAATTTTACCATACTTTCTTACTGCCATATGAAGAGCAGGATCTTTGCTGTATCGCACGTTCATGCTTCGTACATATTATGTTGATGATGATGCTTTAAGTACAACACGTCACATTCATTACGACAAATCATGTGGAATCAGCCGTCATAGATGATAGAACTCTTTCAACAGCATAACAATTAGGTTCATACTAGCAACAAGCTAATCGATGATCGCTTGAATTTCCGGTGAACTAACTGCAGAAATTTCTGGCTTTATCATGATGGTTTTACGGTATCGGACTTTCCAAAGTAAGGAGTAGCAGTACGTAACATGGCCGTTTTCACGTTTGACAACGAAATATGCAAATCACTACAACTGTGGTCATGGCCTCTGAAGTACTCATCACTAGCCTTTATCCAAATCCGAAGGGATTTTCCACGAGTAGTGAAATGCGGATGGTGAGTATGACAATGGCAATTATTGATTCAAATAACTGCCAAAGTTGTAGGAAGACAAGATGAGGGACAAGTGGACACACTATGGTCTTGTTTTGGGGTTGCGTTTCTAAGTATGGTAGGAATCGAGATCCGTTCGCATAGCGGGACACAATGATGTTACTGGTAGAGTACCTCAAAACCAACAGTAGGCTTCTGACTTTGCATCAGAACGCTTCAAATGTCACAGTGTCTGCCTTAAGTCTGATCTCATCAGTTTACTTTGTTCCATGTGCCACCGACTTTGCTGTGCATCAGTGGGAAATCGTGAGCTTCACTGTCTGGATTTCAAAGTTGAGAGTTTGTATGATAGCCAACAGGGGAAGTTATAAGTGCATTTTGTGAGTCCGACGCTTGAAGAAATTACATTAATGCACTGTGAATAAAATCCAAAAATGGCTTCAAGGATTTGTGTCGCACTTTTCATTCTATGGAGAATTCAAATTGTCTTTGGACAAGACTATGAAGGTATGTATGGATTATTTCCCACAGTATGATAGAATCCCCAAGCTTGCTCGTGGGCCACAGCATATTTCTTTAGTGAAAGATGAGTTCAACTCCTTAATTTCCTCATTGTGGCATGATACAAAGAATAAGTACTTCAAAAATTAATTTGATGAAATCGTTACAGTGGCAGATATCGACTGCGCCGTGGCAGGTAATGGAAAGGAGCTACTGACGGCAAAACTACGAAAACCGGATGGATTCCGTGGGACACCCATCTTTGCTGACGATCGCGGTGCTGCTGGGAAAGATCCAATGCAAGATCTGATCTCGAAAGATCAACCTTGCCAAATTGTCCCTGACCATGGAGACACATCCGATCGTGTTTTCATCCTGAGAGTTACAGACTTTACTCAGTGCGGAGTTCTTAAACGAAATGTAAGGAATTAAATAATATATAATAATAATATACACCGCCATCATTGTCACGTCATAAGTAGACCCTTGTTATGCTGTTGCATGAGTTTTGGCCACCACACCGTGAATATTATATTAGGTTATGGTGGTATTTAAGGTATAAGAGAGACGCTATTGGTAGCCATGCATGAAAAATGGCGACAATAAACGTAAGTTCCTACCCTGAACGAGGCGAATGAATACAACGCTATTTTGTAGCCCAAATGTGAGTGCGCATGTACTACGTACTCTGAGTATGTTTGTGTGTTCTGGGATTTTTTTACTGACCTGCTCATTACCTCATGCGTGCGCACATGCATTATGTCATGACCACGGCCACAACACATCTATTTCTTGTCAATGTATGATGGACACACTTCGTGTAATTATTTCTTTTTGCAAATCTGAAGGAAGTTTTAGGTAGGAATCCGAGCAAAAAATTGAGATCAATGTAATGCGGCTCGTGTCTTCAGGATGCGCTAGAAAGCAAGCCTTGAGGGTTTTATTTTAATTGTAACCACAGTTGGATGTGAATATCTCGAATGAGTTATTGCACTTGAGGTTTCTGCCGCTTCTAAATGGGAGTAGTCATTGCAGTTTACTTTACCGACGTAACTGAACGAAAAGTCATAAAATTTTACGTGAGGATGACGATCCAATCTCCACCGTCCTCTTTCCTGTGGTGCTGATGGTAAAAACCAATGTTTTTTGTACTTTAGTCTTTCCTCACGTTCCGACAAGATGAACACCCAGAGTAAAATCAGTGTGATAAAAAATACATTACGTGAGTGGCATTATAGGAATGAACGTTTGTCTTATCCTTAAAGCGGAACTAGCAATAATTAGATAATGAGCTTAGCCATCGTAGTTTAATTTTAAAACTAATTTCTATCCAAAATTATATCAATTTTCATTGACTTTATTTTGGATGAACTGTACATGGCAATCCCTGTGTGACACCGGTCTTTCCGTACACAGGACAACCAATTGACGGAGACTAATTTGGACCTATCAAATAAACTAGAACTTCGTTCCATAGCGATTACCATTTTCGTAAATTCATTCGATAAGTAATGGCAAACTCTGGGTTGTGCGTGTACAAGAAAGGGCAAGTACTTGTGTTTATCAACAAAGAAAGAAGCAAGAAAACTATCACAGTAAAGTAAATGCGTACATGAATGGAGCCGTTAGAAAATATAACGACACGTAGCAATTGTTTGTGGCGGTAGTTACCATTACAAGCTTGAGAAAATCCTTTTAGTCCTTTGCCTTGTTAATTATTGAGCTGAAATGATGATGACGGGCAGATGACAAGTGGACATGTTTTCATTTTTTCCCTTCATCTCTTCCCCAATGAATTCTAGGGTTTCATCCACGTGCGGGTGTGGTTTCCTCAACTACCAGGAGTGGTGATGCTCTCCGACCAGGAAGTTATTATCATGTGCAAGCCTCCCCAGCCAACTGTAACTCAAAGCAAAGCTGCTGGCTTTGCAGGAAGCATGTATGACATATGTTATTTTGCAGTCACTAATCACGCTATTTGTAATGTCTCGTGTAATTCCTCGGAGCAATCACAACGTGTTCATGTGTGGAATTTGACAAATTTTTAAGTAAATGAGGTAATAATTTCTTTCCCAGACCATCAGGTGCGAGAGTAAGCGGGATTGTGGAAGAAAGCCCTGGGCGTCTTGAGTACGAGGTGGCACTTTACAGAGAAAGTGGCTCACAAAATCAAGGGAGAAGTTCATCTACTGGTAGTGGGGCTTACATTACTGCAGTAGACGCTCAGGAGCTGCCGGTAGATCAAGCGGTACCGATTGGTACACGGCTTCAGCTGCGTGCAAGAATCAATCCGGATTCATGTAAGTTAATTATAGCATTCCATTTAATGTTGAGGAGCCGTAAACTAATTGATGACCAAAATGTGAATAGCATGGCAGCATGCCAAACTGATGGAAGTATCCGTCTCTCCTGACCCAAAAGATGGGGCGGCGGAAGGCTCTGTTGCATTGATTAAGGATGGGTGAGTGATAAAATTAAACTTTGATGTGTGGAGAAAGTCAAGCATTTGGCTGTCTATTCAGATGCCGGAATCCTGACCTCGTATCCATCATCCCAAAACAGCCGTATAGATTTAAAGATCGAACAAACGAGGTTGTATTAGACTTTGAGGCCTTCCTGCTCTCTAATATGGGAGAACGGAATACTCTGTGGCTTCACACTCAAATCAAGGCTTGCATGGAAGCTCAGGACTGTCATCCGGTAAGGCATGATTTTAAGCACAGCGGAGAGATTGTCAAACTATTGATTCAATTAAAAATTTTCTGGCTTCAGGAATTTTGCATGGATGTATATCAGCCCTCTGGATTCGGCCGGAAGAAGCGAAGTTCAGGACCTAGTGTCACGTCTACCATGGTAACAAATGCAAACAATGGCACGGGCATTGAGTATATTTCTCAACTGTCACAACATTGGAGAGCACTGGAAGGTCCTACAAACACCTACATTGACATTGACTACCCCAAGAATAACGACAGCTATTCCCCTACACCCGCCCCTTCTCATGCTAACACAAATAGCATTCACAAGTTTGCCAATCCGCTCAAAAAGCATGACAAACCGGTGGGGAAGAACAGTCCGAGCACTAAATTCGGGGATAATATAGGCTTTTCAGTGGTGATGCCTGCAGGTAATTCTGTTTCCGTTGGCCTCATTTTTAACTTATTGCCCTTCGTCAAAGGATAATCTGGGCCTTGTCTTACCTACATCAAGTAATTTGGCATGATGAGGCATTAGATTCTATGATGGTTTTAATTTCAGAATATTACCGTAATGCAAACGTCCTTTCATCACCGCTTGAGTGTCGAGGTTGGGCAGCTGCAACTTTATTTTGCCTTGTCGCTGCCGTCATTGCTGGAATCACATCTTGCTTTCTCGGCACAAAACTCCGGCGACATAATCAGGACAAGGAAAAGGCCTTGCCTTACATTCACTCCGTGCATACACCTGCCCCTGTTGTCAAAGCAAAAGGTGAGAACTCATATCCGAAGCTTCGTGCAATAGAAAACAATCAAATTGATTGGGTATTACTTGCATCATAATACGAATTTTTCTTGTACCACAATAGATGCAGCAATACTATTGGAGCATGCGGCGAAAACTCGAAACAAGCATGAGGGCACACATCGTCACCTCCCTCCCACAAAATATGCACGTGATTCGTCCATTTACAGAAGCTAATTTGATCAAAATTCTGATCCCATTTTGTTGTACAAGTTTAATGTCAAATGCACTAGAAAAGGCGTGATTTCTGCCAAAATTCGCCAATGTAATTTATTATGAAAGAGTGTCCCATAGTTACCAGAAAATTTAGTGTTGTAAATTTTTAATATTTCAATGTGTTGGCTAGTTGATAACTTGTTGGTGCTTGATAATCGATAGTAGACCAGTCGGGATATTTATCGAGGGGTTCCCATGAGGGTTTAGGTAAGCAGTCTGATAGTTTTAAATGAGTGAGTTCTGCACTTGACCAAGTTCATTTTTATTAACCTTATGTATTAAAGATGTTGCGAATTTTTTAAATTAAAATGCAGGTACTTGACTAAATTCTTTGTGTGCAGTTATCATTGACGTAGTAAATTTTCAGGGATTTCCCTCAACGGTTGCAGTCGAAGAAGGCTTGGTCACAGACTCGTTCACAAAAGCAACGACAAAACGGTTGAGATCACTATGTAGTTATGATTATAATATTTCTTTCATTACAATGCAAGTTACATTAACTTGACATTACCAATATTATAAAGTAATACTTCGACAGTAACATCGTAGTTAATTCATCGAAAGCAATGCACCTCCAGACGCCGCCCCCATTGGCGAACTCTTCCTTGTTGTAATGAAAACTATCTTGATAAATTTTAAAAGTCATTCCAAGCTGGAAGACAGAATTGGTTCGTGCAGTTGGCTCAAGTTTCCATCTCCCCGTAGGCCCACAGTGGGTGGAATAGATGGAAGGACTAACTTGCGTGGCTGTCGAAATAAGTGGACGGACAGCAACGACCTTATCTGACGTTGAGCAAGCTATCACATGAATTACAATTAAGAGAATCCCAATTAAATATGAACATTATTCTAATAATTTTGTGCACACCTGCACGGCGTTAAAGGAGCCACTAATTCGAACAATTTTAGCCAAGCTTGGACCTCGAACATTGATGTTATTCACGTTGACATTAGAGACGCCCGAACAAGCAACATCTGGAATGAGGTTACCGGTACTTTCCGAGTCATTTTCTATGATGATCCGAGCTCCTGAAATCATTGCAGTCAACATGAGCTTAGCAAACGCAATGAAGTTGTAGTCGGGTTAAAGTTACCTGTCCTGGCCATAAGTTCTTTAATATTTCCTCCTCGTTTGCCGATCAATTTCCCAACCTTACCTGGAATTGTGAAATATAACAGTTGAAAGAATGCAAAGGAATATTTTTTTAAAACTGCTCACTGTTTAAGATGGTCATTTCAACACAGAATTTTGGGTCTTGTGTCAAAGAAGAGTCTGTCTTCATTTTGTCATATATCAATGATTGGGCTTTCCATTGTTGCTCAGGAAACCCTGAAATGGAGATCTCACGCGTTGAGTTTTTATCATCCTCACCAGAGCCTTCTTGCGGTGGTTCAGATGAAAGTTTGATGGTAGCACCGGAAGTCCATTTGAGATTCCTGATAGATGAGCCCTTGCGACCAATAATTGCGCCGATTGAGGAGACAGGCACTATAACTCTGACGGTCTCCTAAAACGAATATTTTAGAGCAATTGAATGGGAGTTGCTTTTAGAAAATTCCACGGCATATTAAGGTCCGGAGTCCGAACTTCTAGATTTTTATTTTGTAAAAGTTGGATCTATTACGAACCTTCTCATGCATTTGTTCGATAGCCGCATATCCAGCTGCCCATTCAAGTGGAATATCCAAAGGTGAAAATGAAGGCAGGTTTTCCGGGTGCCATCTGACAAATGGACTTCGTCCTCTGGGCTTTCTTTCATACATGTTTGAATTTCCTGAATTTCCTGCCCTATTGCTATACCCAGTGAGGTTCGGTGAAGTATTCGAATTGTTTGGCTGTCCACTGCTGGTCATGATCTGCAAAAGTTTCATTATAACTTGCATTCATGACCAAATCACAGAAATTGCGACTTACTTGAAGATCATCATTGAATGATTTGCGCAAGCGTTCAGACACCAGAGCTTCAGCCATAACCATTCCAGGAAGCGTCCCTTGGATTGTAATGACTCGGTCCACATTATCACCACTTAGCTGTGACAAGCTAGTACATTCAAGCATATCGCCATTACATATTCACATTATAAAATTCACAGTAACTTGAAGGTGACCTAACCTAGAAACATTTATTTTCGTGTTGCTGTCCTTCATAATCTTCTTAATAGTCTGTCCATCCTTGCCAATTAATCTGCCAACTAGGTCGTCATGGGCGAGTATCTTAAGCACAATCTCTCTGCAAGTGTATTTATGAAAGTTTCCAAGTCAATCAACTTAAAAGGGTAGAAGGTTAAAGGTAAAGTTTTGATAAACTCACCCTCGACTATTAGTCAAGCTTGCTTCTTCGATCATAACTGTCAAAATGCGTTCACATGCTTGAGATTGACTTTCGGGAGTTCCATACACAGTGACAGCCTTATCGTTTGCATTATACTCTTTGCGGCTCACGTCAACCCTGGCCTTGGTTTCCTGCACGCGGCAAATTTTTCATTACTACTCGTACAGAGATAATGTATACAATGTTAGGATTCACCCGTGTGATATTCCGGATAGTGGATCCACCTTTACCAATAATTGCCCCGACAGACTCTCTGGAAACAAGCATTCTGAAAGAGATAACATCGCACAATATTACAATGTGTGATATTTATGGGCAGGGGAATCAAACTTGATTACCTCAAAGGAAACTTGCAGCTGCTGACACTGCTTGAACTACGGTCATGTCGGCTGCGCTCGGCACCAAATCTACAGCCACTTCGGTCCATCGACATCTTTCAGCTCTCTTGTTATTAGTAAATCACACTTGGGCAATTAATTAATACCGAAATAAACTTGTAATTGAACTTGTTTACGCCTTTTACTTTTGAGCTCAAACTTTGATTACCACTTCTTTTCAAGACCAAAACCACTGATAAATCCCGATAACCGTCGATCGGAGGAAAATCTTCTTCTTTTCTGCTTCGTATCTAGATGTTGCTCGGACTCGGACTCGGAATTCAGTAAGCATTAATAAAAAATCATGACATGTTTGGTCGCATTCAACAACTCTCTTCTCTTTGACATATGAGTATGTGAGAAGATCATCTTTAAAATGTAACAAACAGAGAAGCCCTCTTCCTATGGCAACGGTGCGATAAATCAACACGCTCACAAGCGAATAACCAAGTGAATCGTGAAGCATTCTTCAATGCTCGAATGTGGTCTCCATAGGAGCCATAGATTGCCTACTATATGGCTATAAATAAACTGTATGCCGGATGCAGTAATGAATGGCATATGCATGCAGATAGGATGTTTAGCCGCGGGCTGAACGACCGCTGGCATGACCAATCCTTTGTGTGGAGTTTTCCATTTTCGAGGTCGTCTGCGGGATAGCAAAAGTGATCTTTAGGACTGTTCATTGATGGTGAAAGTTATATCAGTCGGTAGCTAAGGACCTTTGACCAAACGCAGGTGGACGCGTTGAATATTATGACTTGTAGGCCCAGCTGTGCGAGCGCATTTTTGCAAGTGTTTCGCACATTTAAGGGAGGAAATAGGTTTCTTGTTGTTCTGGGAGTGATTTGCCGTTGTAACATTGAGGAGGTAGTTGGTTCTCGTGTGCTAATTTTCAATCTACCTCTCCGGGGGTGGGGGCTTAAATGCTAGAGTTGGTAGGGACATTTATGAGCGTATTGTGCCGCGCGAGTAAAATAGAATAGAACCCTGTAATCAATCGTGATGCTTTTGGGGGGACATTGAAGCTGGTTATGTATGAGCATGGGGTTTTCCCTTGTGTCTCGTCATATGTGGGAATATAAGTAATGCGTATGATGGTCCTTATTCGTTAGGACCAGCTCATGGATTCGGGTGCTGTTGGTAAGCAACTGTTTCGGGGAACGTTTATAAAGTGAACGTTTTTTTGATTCAGTCAATATAGCTTACATAAAGGAAACTGCAGTCTTTCTGTTACAAGTGAGGCTGAGAGGGTAGTAGAGAATGCCCTGAAAGGTCTGAACTAAAGTAGTGAGCTCGTCCTGTGAGGACTTATAGATAGATAGTTGTTTCCTGGTTATGTGGCGATGGAGTTTGATCGTATAGCGATGCATTTAAATGTTAATAGCAAGCGTGTCTGGAGATACGGCGTGCTGCCCAGTAGATATAATATATAATTCGGGACGATTTACTTATTTACTTACGAGGGGTGACTTTGGATGGAAGGAATTTGAATCTAGTTGGGGACAAACTTCAGTTTTATTTTTGTTTCCACACCGAAAATCTATCCCGCACTCCGCGAGAAACGATCATCTTCCCGTAGCTTTTCTGACCGCAACTTGGGGGATAGTTACTAATTAATTCCACGTTGTCCCAGGTCGCCAAGGAATTTATCCTCTGAGGAGATGAGCATCGTCCTTGAACTGAAGACCAAAAGAAAACTGTAGTAAATGAGAAATGAATGGGGATGGAAAAGGGTGGGTTTTCCTTTCAATGAGTAGCGGAAGCGAAGGATAATATTATTGAATGGAACAAGTGCATCATCATTAACCACGACCTAGCTTTCGGATTCTGACTCGTAAAACTTAATTACCGCAGGGATGAGTACTTCGTAAGTAGTAAGAGCTCTGCCCACAAGGCATTACTAATCCAATACTCCGGAGGCAACCGATTATGAGCATTTAGCACGGAGCCGAACGAGCAGACTTAGCTTCCAGTAGAGGGAGTCGTTATGGCGTTTGCGAGCTTAAACTCATAAGGAAATTGGAATTGAGT
This sequence comes from Deuterosminthurus bicinctus, assembly GCA_034698825.1. Classification (NCBI taxonomy): domain Eukaryota; kingdom Metazoa; phylum Arthropoda; class Collembola; order Symphypleona; family Bourletiellidae; genus Deuterosminthurus; species Deuterosminthurus bicinctus. The sequence continues at coordinate 52,340 of JAQIWI010000029.1, forward strand.
GAATATGCCATTTGCGAAATGTTAGATTTGCTGGAACCGATGTATTTTAGTGGCCAAGACAGCATAATGTGTATGTGTGTGATGTGCACACATTATAACCGCAATAAAGAATTTATACTATGCATCGTAGTAAAACAGACGACACGAGGAGCAGCTCACTCATTGTTGGGCATGCATACGGCTTTATCTTAATGACTTGAGCATTCAGCCTAGCTAACAATACGAAAATAATAAAAACAATTTTAGGATGTAGAATATGTGGAAGTACTCAAGGGGAACTTTCTCCCTCGTCTATTGGTTGCAGTATTGGCTATGCTTAACCAATATGTCTCAGTCCCCTGTCGATGCAGCCAACAATCCACGGAGCATCTTGTTGTTGCCGCTGATGATAATGATGATGAGCTAGTCGGTTAGTCAGCTTTAGTTACGTAGTGTGTGTGTGAGTCTTGGCAGCCTCTTAATTCGCATCCCCATTATACTTTTCTCTTAGTCACTCCGCGTTATTTGTTAAGACACACAGACACATATACAGAAACAGGCTGACCTGCTGTATGGGTGTGTTTCTTCCTCCACCTCTCTCGTCTTAGCACACATTCGTCACCACCATCATCTACTAGGACGACTAGTAGTATCAACATCATCGTCATCATCAACATCATCCTCGCCGTCGTCGTCACCTTCTGTTTTCACACTCTTCCAGTCTTCCGCTCAAATTTCTCTTCGGACCCCACAGTTACCAAACGTCCTTAAACCAACGTGTGAACATTTTCAAGCTTACATCCACCCCGTCCTCTCATGTTCTCCGCTGTTTCATCCATTAAACTGGCTATTGTGTCAACAGAAATTGTAGACCATCTCTAGCTGTGGCAAAGTTTTGTTCGGGGCAAATCCCACTTTATCAAATTGTTCGTTCATGATCGGAGAAAATCTCAGTTTGAAATTCAACCATTCAATAAGTGATTGCTGGTGGCACGCGGAGAGGGAAGAATATTTGGTTACCCAACCGGATCGCAGTGCTGTGCATTGCGACGTGTGAAGTGTGTGTTTACCTCTTGTTGCACAAACAAATCTCCTATTACGACAGAGTTAAATATCGGGCAATCTTAAGCTGAAAAGAGTAATCTCATATCGTCAGAATGGCTGGAATTTGCCTCTGTCTTACTCTCAGACAAGGGACAAAGCTCATCGCTTTATCTTCCATCGTAAGTATTCTTGGGTTTCTTCATTACATTTTATCAGTTCTTTATCGGGCATAAGTCTTGGTGAGAAAACTTGGATCACATGCTATTCGCCCGTTCAAATGCTAATGTGCAGGTGGAATGGCTAGTGTGAGAGAGAAACAGAGTGCATGTTTAGATCGTGCGCAGCTTGTACGTTACTTCCAGTTGCATCAGTTTCCAGCATGGTAGAGAGTGGTATTGAAGCACACATTAGCACGAGTCAGGATCATATTAATTGTATACAACACGAAAGTAGAGCCACTATGTTAGCTGGAAAAGAGTGTTATTTTGGCAACTCCGTATTCCTAGTAATTGTAAAGTAATATGACTTGATGCTTCATGCGTTCGCTTGTCTATTCAAATTATGTATGTGGAGACAATGAAGCTGGAATACATTGTCAACCCGACCCGTTTGTATTGACTTCCGCTTCTGACCTTCTGTAAGCAGTAGCATTGGACTGTGCGGTGTGCGAAGGACGAAAATAAAATATCTGTGGAGCTGGTTGTCATTTGCAAGCTAAATATCTTCATTTTGGACGGTGTATAGGCGCTACATAAGTGCACTGAGGAGTTCTGGTGGGGAATGAATATGATGATGATTATTATAAAACGGTGGTAACCACATGAAAAATTCATGATCAACTCAGGCTGCTCGCATGTCTGTGAGGGGTAAAAGGTAGCATTATGTTCCTTACTATAATATGCGTGTGTGTGGGTAATGTAAGTGTGCGAACTGAGTATGAGAAAGATTTCTCCCAAGCACCCATTGGCTCATTTCGGCATTCATAATTAGTGATGTCAAACAATTAGCATTAAAATATTTTTGTAATGGAATAGCATGAGCCACCAAGCTAGTGTGTTACAAGATCTCATGTGTTAAACAGGAGAGATGTTGAGCTAATGTGTATAGTAGGATGACTAGTACAATGGAGAATACTTGCATCTCATTGGCTTAGTAGTATAGAATGGCAACGTACTAATTCGCACCATTTTTTCCTAAGTAAGCTGACGACATGTCGTGGGCTTTGCGTCCTTCCCTTTCGCCACTTTTCAACCCACAACCCCTCGCGATATTGGGAGGCTACTTTAAATAAAATCAGATGTACTGTTGGCAATGAAATATGTCTATAGCGAAACCAAGTTTTGGGCCGCATAATGCATGACTCATTCATGTTTTACATATAGGAATTTGCGATTGATCTTTCTGAGGAAGCCACTGGTAGGATCTGGAATGACCGAAGAGGAAGTTGATTTTAATATGTATCCTATGTTTGTCTAGTTAATCGGGCTGATTGTGATGGGAGTAAGCAGTTGGGTCCTTCACAAGTCAATGCAGGCGGTGAAAAATCCGACGAAAACTACTGCAGAGGATCTCCTGTACCAAGTGAACCAGTTCTTTGGTGGGACAACTGGATTGTATGACCTGGACGTAATTTTCCGAATTCTCATCGCAAACAGTGCCACCGCTTTGGTCGGTGGCTTTTTGCAGTTTCTTATGTCATTTTGGTTGCTAATGGCGTCGGTTCGGGTGAGTTTTCCACATTTGATGCCTTGCTTTACAGATAATGAGGAATTTACTGGTTCGTTCAGGCTGTGAGGCATGAATGAATGAATCATGAGACAGCGTCACAGCGTTGATGATGAATTTGCGACTACAACAAGTAGCTTATTGATTCCTTAGTTATATGCCTACATGATTTCTGGATGATTCAGCAAGGCATTGAGGATCCGTGATGGATTCCAAATCACAACGGTTAAATCTGAATTAAGTATTTGGATGTATTTTATTGAAGGGAGGACGAAGAATGGCCATGATCTGGGTGATCGTACATGTTTTTATAATGGTAGCCATTGGGGGAAGCTTCCTGTGTATCATGACAAATGAGCTGCAGATAACCATGGCTCTCCAAGTCTTCCTACCGGTCACCGGCATTGACCTTCTTTTGCTCATCTACTTCTCCTGGGTCGTGTTCAGCTTTGCACGCGGGGAGGACGACGATGATGACGACGAGATAGATAACCGACGGGCTCGCACCTTCTTCTCCAGTCCTAGTGTAACCGTTCCGACGGCAGCCACTACGGAGACCAAGCCACCCAAGGATGCGCCGATTCGAACACCAAGGAAGGAGGTGAAAACACCTGTAGCTCGCCCACCACCAATGCAAACTGACTTTTAAAGACATGCGCAAGTTATATTAAATTAAATGTAATTGTTTAAACTCCCAGATTTTCTCACAAAACTGCCTCATTTTTATTATGATTTAAAAGATCATCAGTTTGGAACGTAATTTAAGTGCTATAAGTTACCCTCTGAATAACCTTTGAGCTCATCGTATGTACTTACGAGGACCATTTGAATAAGCCCATGTGAGATTTTCTCGTTTCAACACATATTCATATATCATCAGTATGTACTGTATTGTGTCGGATTTTTTTTTGAGTCTATTAGGTTTTCCTGGTTGGTTGCGTCTAGTGTATGCTGGTGTGTTCAGGTGTAATTCAAGTGTATAAAAATGATTTAGAGCTTAGTGAATAATTGGACATACATTATGTTATTTAGTTTTTAATTAAAACTATTATCGTAGGTCTGACAGACATGAAGCTGTCATAAGCTACACACCAAAAGATGAGTCGTTTATAGATCCTATATGATGATATCTCATATTAAGTCTTTTAGCGTCGATCAAATGTAAACCAACACGTATTAATTAATTCATCCAGCCACGTGCCTCCTGCCAAGCATTTAAGCTTGTAGATGTGTGCGAATGTGTAAACAACATCAGGGCGACGGTGTACAGGCAGGAACGGGCACCGACTTAATGTGCTTTTCAAGAGGATTCATGGAGAGCACGTGGTAACGGTTGCCTTGTAAAATAGTATACACTATCTATAAATTCATTAATAATATTAATTTATTTTGTACCACAGAAACTTATACACATCTACCTTTTAGTTCACTAATGCAGGCATAATTAATGTTAACACACATGTTTTCTATATCTTCTCCGTCCGGACGACAATATTACAGTTAGGTGTGATTGGTGATGATAATGATCTTGGTGTGTATGCGTTTATTGTTGTTCGGTTTGATGGGAAAAATAAAGTTTGTACATTCATCAAATACCAATAGCAGGAGCAAATGCAGTCGTGGACCAGGCTGATCAGTCAATGCTTAAGTCATGTGGCCATGTCCGGCTTTGCGGGGCAGACCACAGGCGGTTCGAAGGCCGCTCGAGATAGACAAAGAAAGACACGCACACAGACGGTGAACATGAATGTCGTGGACTTTCATTTCGATGCTCAGGTAGGTTTCTGAAAATCTAATTTGCACCGCAGATTTTAGGCTAATTAGTCCAACATCCTTCCGCTCACCCTGCTCTCCTCTTGGTGCAATACGGAGGAGGAAACTCATGTGTGTTTGTATGCAGAAGGAAGGTAGTGAAATCTTCATCTTGTTCACACATCTGAGACGGCAATTTCGCTGTCATTCTTTTTCCGTCCTTTACGAGGGTAACTAAATAAAGGTGAAGCTCTATGTGAGAATCTGTACGGTACGGGTGGAGTAGATGACACGCAGAATACCGCAGGGTACAAGATCTATGGCTTGGAGGCAGTCACAACAATAACAAACTCTGTGCGTCTGGATGCGTGTTCTACACGTGGAAATTATGACAATTAGCAAGTAAACGGTTCCTCTAATAGCCAGGATGAACATCCCCGTGCTTTCATCATATGGACGACCACCGGTTGACTCCTTAAATCAGTGCATTGAGTTCATGCACGTGGAACAGACGGTAGATCCTTCCGCGACATTACAACGCTCCCATTTACTATTCAAATCTCTTCCTGTCTTGCTGCTAAATCATTATTATGCAGAAAAGCAAAATAAAATTTATCTATTTGCACACGCACTCCCGCACGCATAAAGACCCTTGCATTTTCTCTTCGTATAAACACTTACACACACACATGTAGAGCTGAAGTGGGATAACTGTCGAACTTAAAAAGTGTCCACGCATGGAAATGCAAGTGAGGTTAATGTAATCCTTTGTCAAAGGGATTCGTACGCATATGCGTGGATGTATACGCCAAAGGGTTTTTCACCTTTACAGCCTCCTGTTCTAAATTTTACAATTAGCATCATATGGAATGAGAGGATCTGTACTATGGGATTATTAACCGCATACGCATAAATAGTAACGTGCAATTAGCACACACTGGCAATCTTACTGTTTACCTCCTATATCTCGGTCGCTAACCCTTCATTTACCGTGATATTAATGCTGTGAGGACCACATGTGCTTGCAGAACGACTGTGAAAATACCTCATTGTGCATGCACGATGAAAGCAGAGGGCGTCATGGTTTACTGCTGAAATTCCTACTCCCACTTCATTCCTCCGGCATTCAATCCGTCATGTTCCACAAAGCAGGAGGTAGATCATTGAAGTTTGTCGGTCACTGAGGAACAAACATAAAAATGGAGGGAAATAGCAATAAATGTTAAGTGCCTCTCTCTTGACAATGATATGCGTGACAAGCCTGAATGAATCATAGTGTCATGGTAATTAAGCCATCAAAATATCATTGCAGTGTCGATAATAACAACGAGAGTTGATGGAATAGTAAAATCCAATGATCGGTGCTTTCGATTGGGATAAAGCAGCGGGTCAAACATCCTGTTGTGAGACTTGAAACCAATCTGAGAGATTACCCTTGTCCACGGAGCAGTTGGACCAACTTGGTAGTATTAACACACACGACCAAGGTGAGAGCTTCGCTCCTGTTGAGACATATTGAATTTTCAACGGACGAGTAAAATATGCTCATGTTCCTCATGCGTAACTCTCAACTTTAGCAATCACATATGTTTACTTATTTGCACAATCTTGAGAGCAACTTTCTTCTTTCACACTTGTGGTTCTTCTTGTTCACATCAGCTCTCACTCCCACATGCGTTCTACGCAATCATCTACGTAGGACCATTCTTCAACTTTCGAGCGAATGACCAAGTGAACGGTAACCATGGGATGTGTGCTAAATTTATCATCATAGCTATTTTAATGTCTTAACTACTAGGCCTCAGACTGATTTACCGCATAGTGCTCAACTACTTGCTGCTGGTGAGGCCCCGAGCTTCTTTCACAACAGCCTTTAAAAAAGGATTCTCTTATAGCTTTCCGGTCATAGCTTTTCTGAGAGGGAGATATGAATGCTAAAGATGACATCAATTTTGACAACAGCGGGGATAGCCTCGCTTCAAACGTATAAAATTTTGTGCATTTATGGAATATACTTGGCAAAAAAACAAATATGGCTATGGATCTTTTAAATACACATGACAGAGCTCAGTACAGGAGGGAAGATCTTAAAGCGGAATGTTTTTATTACGTGACGAAATGTGACACCTTGGTCTGAACACTTGAACAACTGTAAATTAAAAAAAACAGAGGGTCTTAAAAGGAAGGAGTTAAAAGCTCTCTGTTTATTACGCTATTCAATGAGGCCATGTCGGTTCCAACAGAAAGTATGTGTACCACTGTGCTGTACTCACCGTCACCTCTTACCATGGTCAGGACGATGATAAATAAGACGAAGTCGTTTTACTCGTTAATGCAACAATTAAAAATTGCTCGGCTTAAAAATAAATCTTCCTGTGTCCTTTCTTGCCAGTTACCACGACACTATAGTGTATATCCTGCATTAAATCATTTGTTTACATTGAAAAAATCATTTGACTGGAACAAGGACTGGGATCACAGCTCGATAGCAATCTTGCATTAATACTCAACCCTTTTAGCTTAATCGCTTTTGCGTGTAGCAGGATAAAGGAGCATTGTGTATGTTAGTGTGTAGATTAGACATTGCTGTGTGGTATTGGAATCTGCGTATTTTATCGACATAGAAGATGACTAGTATAATAATTGGTAAATGCAGCAATTATATCACGCACAGGTGATGCTTATCGCCACCAGCACACCCGCTCACTTGTGAAGCACTCTCCATTATACCTACTTGCGAGCCTGGGATGTGCCTCACAATATGATACCTGCATTACAGTGCCACTGCCACATGTGCATTGGTAGGGTTCATCGCTTTGCACCGGCTTCTGGAAAGTAACTGTGCAGCTAAATTATACTTGCATCATTAATCGCTCTGGTGCTCTATTCACAAGAGGCCAATGGCAGGAATATGTGGATATGAAATCAAATTATAATACCCCACCACCGCTAGACGGTATTGCAATGAAACTATTAGAGGACTTCGGAGGCCGGAGGGCCGACTTAAACCGCTACAAACTAAAATGCTCGAGATGCACGCACACGCAAAGATTGCAAGCAGGGATGTGCAGGGCAGATTGAATTGAAAGCTCTACGAGAAAAATCATTCATATTTTGAAGAATGATAATGATGACAACGACGATGATACTGATGAATTTGGAGTTGATAAGAAAGGGAGAGAAAAGTTTATTGCCGCCATGATTGACAGTGCGAACCGCGAATGCAATGCATGGGCTGCTGACCTTGAGAAAGAAAGGTTGAGGTAAAATAATAACACCGCACGATGATAAAAATGATGATTACTCTTTCGCACCCCCGCCACACAAACAGACACAATGTCTTGATTTCTATCTCCATGCTCTAAATAATTTAATTTACAATTTGATCTTTAATTGCAAGACGCCTCCATTGCATCCACGTTCATGATATTTTCACTGATAATCTTCGCAAAAGTATAAAAGATGCGTTATGAGATCAACAGAGCGTCATTTCACCTGCACCTGCATCTCGAGTTACCAACAATCCCAAGTTTGTCAACAAAGTTCCAAAATTCAAAATGAAGTTCGTTATTTTTCTCGTGCTCGTGTCCGCTCTCAGCTTTGTGTTCGCCAGTCGTGGAGATGACTCCGTGACAGCAGAGGGTTAGTGTGTAGAATTCATCTTGGAATCATAATAGTTCGGATCATGTTGAGTAAGTTGAATTAACCTTCTTATATCTTGTGAAGGTCATCATTATCCCCATCACCATGTCAACCATGGACGAGTTCAGATCAAAACTTACCGTGGAGCCTCAAAACAGCACGGCTGGGGTTGGTTCGCTCCTTATGGCTACTGGGTACGTCAACCCGCGGACGGCTGGGGTGGCTGGGGCTGGTCTGGTTAACTTCATTCATTTAAACCTCTACTACCCTCGCTTTACATTCTCTCATTTCGGACGATGACTTGATTGTTTTTTTACTGGACACTCATTGTTACTTTACTGTTGGTAATAAACTGAACATGTACTCCTAATTGTCATGCTTATCCCTGGCTTGTTCAAGGCTATACACACTTGCATTTACTCACAACTTCAAAGACTCTCAAGGGACAAGAAAAAAAGGAAATGAGAAATTGTTAAGCATGAGGCTGAAGGACCCTTGAAGCACGTCGACTTCTTGCTGTCATCATGAGGTCAGGAGGATCATTAGGTTAATATGACATTTCCTCTATGGAACCAAGTGCAATTAGGAGTGAGATGTGCATTGTGTGTTACGGAGACGTGGTGAGAATAGAAGTTACCTGAGTATATTTGGAGGCGTGCAGGCATTAGCTCGCTCAAACAGGACGGCTTCAAATAGTGTTGTCACCCTCGCCAAGTATGTGGAGGTGGTGCTATGCCAGAAGCAATTAGACGCAGTTGCTTCGTCATAATGTGCATGATCATATTCACAAATTCTTCCTTCTTTCCCGGTACTTGCAATACAAGCTTGATTTTCATTCAATAAATTCAATAGGTTGGACCGTTTTCAATGACTCATCGACGCATATTTTCTGTTCTAGTCACTACTTTTTTACGTTCCACACCCCGGATTTAATGGTTATAATAATTATATGGGCACTAACTGGTCAGCTGTTGCTGATTCAAAGTTCATGCAATATTAGTCATCTACAATTCTCTGTCACGAAAGAGAGATATCAAAGTGTAAACAATCGCTGGAAAGCAATTCCTTTCTGCTCAAGATTTCATTCTATGAGTTTCTCATCATTAACAGAAGAAACAAGAATTTATTCGTATTTACAGGGAGCCGTAGTTCACGACACATAATAAAAATCATGATTACAGCGTCCTGTATATTTATTCACACCCCCGCATCTCTAGTTTCAAGCGTTGATACAAATAGCTTAATACTATTCGGCCTCATTCTACAAACTTATAGTCTCACAAAGACAATAATTATTGCTGTCATTCCATTATCTGCGAAGACTTTTGTTGTAAAACATATGTTTTCATTTTCTAAACTGGCAATTTTCGGACAACTAGATGGAACGGATGCTACGAGCGTAAGACGCCTGTTAATTAGACCGAGATGGGCAATAAATGATTTTTTCGCACGCCAATTATCACAAGTTGGTCATGGTCGAGCTGCTGCTAAAGCACTGAATGCGTCAGAAGGCTCATAATAAGTTCCTTACAATGCTGCTGATCATAAACCTTGAAGCATCTCTCCATTCCGTTTAAGACAGAGGCACAAAATTGGACTTGTAACCATCACTAAAACTCTGCTCTGAGCCTGTGCAAAGCACAGGAGCTAAAAAGTAAGACAAATAGCTGGTGATATATGTAGTGCTAATCAATAATCATCATTGTGAAGCAATGCTCCGGTGACATGTATACCGGAGGGAAAATAGGACGTATGAAAAAAAAACAAATCAGGACCTACAACTTTGAGACGAAAATAAAAAGGTGCTCGGTTATTGAGGTTTACAACTTGGCTGTTTTAGTCTGCTGTTAGGTAATTTTGAGAATGAAAATAATAAAAAGAGTCATTAAATCGCCAAGAAACAATCAGAATGTTTATCAATTTTTGTTCCAGCTGACTCAAATAGGATAATAAAAGCTTTTATGGGTAACAATTGATGAGCACTGCTCATGCCTGGCACTATAATCATTCAGTATTTTGTAGCCCGAAAGAGAGAGAATATAACTCATGATTTATTGCATCTCCATAGTACACCTCGCATCCGAGGTTACTCACTGACGTCGCTTACAAGAAACCCACGAGTATGTCACCACCTTGATTACTTATTCGCTCATTCTCTGTGAGTCAAATGAATGTGAAGTTGTGAGAAAATTATTCTACCCATTAGCGCCAGAGGACATTAAGCGCCTTTATGTTATTGACAAACTCATATGAGCTCCCTGATCTTGAGAGCATACACCTTTGTCAATGCATTGCCAGACTAAATGCTATTAACACGGATGAGGGATTAAGGGAGTATGGCCCCAGTCCCAGCGTTCATCATCGTCGACGTGAAGATGGGGAACCAGCTGGTGTGAACGGTAGGGGTAAGTAGATGAATTTTTAGCAGCCTTTCTGTTGCTGCTTCCATCCTGGTCCATTTAGCTTGTGTGGAACCACCAAGAGCAAACGCACGTACTTGTACTTTACGCACTTTTTTTTAATACTTTCACGCTTAGGCTCTTCCATCTTCTCAATTTACTTAACATTACTTTGGCTCTTCAGCTCTGTGTGTGTGCCTGGAGCGCTGCCCCATAAGACAAGTTAAGTGCTTATGAACAACGGTGTAATGCTAACGACGGGCAGCTCATTTTGTCGTCAAGCTACATCCCTAAGATTTTGCATTAGAGCAGTGTAGACTCTTCTCATGCACAGACGTACGGGGACTCTGAGAGCCTGTATCGATCCCTCACTAATAATTATTCCACTGTTACTTTTAATGTCAATCAGATACAGGAAAAAAACCTTGCTGAGGGACAGTGTAAGCACAACGACAGTTTCCTTTGTTAGTCGTGAAACAATAAATCAGAGTGACTACATGTCATTTACTATTCGAATATTAAAGATAATACTGAAAACCAAAAGGGTCCATTAACTTATATTATTGCTATTACTCAGTTCAGTGACACAATTGGAGTGGTATTGATCCAAAGAAGCCTGGTTTCCTCTTCGGTATTCAGTTAAATAACACAAGTTTCTACAGGATTTTGAAACCTATTACGTGGGATACGGGGTATCACTTAAGATAATATCGCACCAGCCGCAAAGGGACTTCTGGATACGCCCGCGTACCCGCCACAGAAATCTTACAAAATGGCTGCTACTGCCTGTCTCTGCTTACCCTTACATCAGGCAGTAAAACTTATTGCCCTTGTTTGCATTGTAAGTCAAATACATAATTATGTGTTCTGTCGAACTGATTAAGATATTATGATTTGTATCATGAAATAATTTGAAAGAGAGTGAAACTAATGGCGTCGGCGTGCGTGTAACACTGTGACTGCGCCGATGACTCATTCTTGAGTCATAGTGAATAGTGATAAAGTTTGCTTCCATTATAAGTCCTGCTGGAACTATAATGGAAGCATTAGGGAATTTGACTAAGGTGCTTTAAAAGGGAAAAGGTGTGAACGCTTGATGGCTTGGCATGAACGTGTGAGTTGTAATGACTTATTTTAATATGGATATTTCAGGGTATGGGCTTTGGCGTTTGCTCTGTCAGCAGTTGGGTTCTTCATAAATCCATGCAGATGAAGAAGAATCCCACTTTGGTGACTGCAGAGGATCTGATTAGACAAGTGAATACTTTCTTTGGAGGGACCACGGGGCTATACGACTTGCATATCATCTTCCGGATACTGATTATTTGCAGTGCCACAGCACTCATTGGTGGCCTCATCCAGTTTTTTATGTCCCTTTGGCTTTTGATGGTGTCTAATAAGGTACACAGATCCGTTCGCATCATTTTATAATGCTACTTATAAAAAATGAGACACAGTATTCATTTCGAATCTTTTCATTCAAAGCGATCGCGAACAATAGCAGTTTTCTGGGTCATCGTCATGATCGTGGTCATGATGGCGATAGGAGGCAGCTTCCTGTGCATAGTAACTAACGAACTGGAGATCAGCTTGGCCCTCAAGGTTTTTCTACCCGTTACTGGAATTGACTTCGTCCTACTCATCTACTTCACTTGGGTTGTGTTTGCCTACAGTCGTGGACCAGAATATGATCTCTAAAGGATAACTCTGCCATTTTTTTTTACCATTTTGAGTTTTTCTGTAATTATTTACATTAAAACTGACCATGCATGACGAATCAAACATTTTACTAGTGAAAACTGTCAGCCTTGTCATTGTTGTCATACCAAGCTTGCTGTTTCTGATGGATTTCTACTTATACTAAATGTTAGTGTACACTCACTGTCTTTCTCAATGATGACTGCCACTTTAATTAACCAAGTTATTTCATTCGTGATTTTCTAAGCCTGTTAAAACAAATGTTTTTATAAAGACGTGACATAAATAAATACGTTGATTACTTAATAACAACTTTCGACTCAAGTTATAGTTGCAGCTATTTTTTACATGGCATTCAGGAGCCTATGGCGGATTTCCATGCTTTTAAAGACTGTAAAGAATGTGATTATTGCTTCCGGCTTCTACTATTCTGACCACTCCAAAGATGAAGGTCTCAGGGAAACGTGCTTACGACGGCAAAAAGCCACTGCAAAACAATATTCGAAATAGAAAGGGGAAGGGGTGTAGTGTTAATCCTTTGAATTAATTTTGAGATGCTTGCTGTTGCATCAACTGGGTTCTGCGTGGGTATTTACAGCCTTGGGTGAGGTTTTTCGCATGTAAACATGTTGCACCTGGACCAGGAACGGATTTCCAATGCACAAATAAGGGGTATCCTAAGATGTACTCAAAAGCGTTTCTTAGTGGGTTCTATGGCAACGATAACTCACCCGAATTTGGGCGAGTGCAAACAACGAAAGGTCATCACGCTGAAGCTTTGTTGAGTAAAATAAAATGACGAATTCTCGAGGTTGGCGGCTGCCGGTTTCTCTACTGTTGCAAATTGTCGAAGAATAATTTCTCTTCAATTTTTAAAACTGAAACTATTGCATTGGAACATTTAAAACCTACTTGTAATTAAATTAGCTTTAGTCAATAGATCGTGCATGTCTGTAGCATGGATAATTCAAGTAGTTTGGTCTCAAGATGACGGTTGCTTGGCTGAAATGGAAGAGCAGAGTGTCTTTGTCATCCATGAATCCTCTGCGGTCAAAACCGAGAAGTCCGGGCCACTTGGGGATTGACTTGGAAGTATTACATGCTATGCTGATCAAAAGCCCAGTTCCCTCAACGTGATAGAAAATTTTTGTGTTGGACAATACAGAAATACAGGTAGTGAGTGGTCGGGACAAGTAGGAATTGTTAACCTCTGATGCGCCTTGATAATTATTGGTTCGGTAGTTACAGATCAAAATGACCACAGAAGATTCTTCATCAGAGATTGTCGAATTCTACAACAATCGCTCCATATTTATTACTGGTGGAACGGGATTTTTAGGCAAAGTATTGATCGAGAAGTTTTTAAGAAGCTGCCCTGGAATAAACTATATATACATTCTGGTACGACCCAAAGGCAACAAGACGATACAAGATAGACTGGAAGATCTCCTTAATAGTGCTGTAAGCGTCCACTATACGACTTAAAAATGGATGCATACTTAAATCAGGGTCATAATGTTGCGGTTCCTGTAGGTGTTCGAAACACTAAGGAACAGTGATGCTAAGGTCTTAGAAAAATTGGTTCCTATCCCTGGAGACATTACCAGTCCTAATCTAGGCATATCGAAGGAAGATGAGAGAACCCTTCATCAAAATGTTTCCGTCGTCATTCACTCTGCAGCTACAGTCAAGTTTGATGAAGTCATGAGTTTGAGTGCTGATATAAACGTTGGTGGAGTCCAACGTGTCATAGAACTTGCAAAGAATATGAAAAACATCAGCGTAATCTAGACCTTAGAGTTCTTGTTGCAAATTAAGTTTTGTGATATTGATGTTTTAATCGCAGGCCATTATACACATTTCCACAGCCTACTCTAATTGTGATCGACAAGAGATCAATGAAGTAGTGTATCCGGTGTCATTTGACCCTGCTATTGCCATCAAGACGTTCGCCTGGCTTGGGGACAAAGTGTTGAAGAAGATAACTCCTGAGTATGCTGGATTCTCTCATAGATGAAGTTTCGAGCTAAGTATACATTTAATGTTTTACAAGCTTTTCTCCGTCGGTTTTATTCAGGCTCATTGGAAGGAAGCCAAATACTTACGCATACACGAAATCATTAGCGGAACAATTGGTCCAATCGAATAGAGGAGATTTGCCTGTTTGCATTGTTCGGCCATCAGTCGGTAATTTCTCCTTGGATAACGTCTTCACTTGCAAAGTTAATGAGAAAATGTTCATACAACAGTGACGGCTACAGCCAAAGAGCCTGTGGAGGGATGGATAGATAATCTACAAGGAGCTTCTGCTGTGTTGATTGCACACGGTAAAGGTTTACTGGGTGCCACTGTGGCAGATGACAATATTATCATGGACTGGATACCAGTGGACTATTTAGTAAATCTAATAATCACCGCAGCATGGGATCTTGGGACCAAAAGGTGAATTTCTAAAGTTCCGCATCATTTTATTATCTTCCAATATTCCACCTGAATGTGATGAAATTAGGCACACACATTTGCTGATTTACAATTGCTGCACGGGTCAACTTAACCCCTTGTACCAACATATGATACGAAAGTACAGCGAAGAAGCTTACTACCGTACACCGTTTAACGAAGTTTTCGGGTACCCCAGTATGAACACCACAATGAAGCCAACGTGGAGCAAGTTCCACAATTGGATTACCGTCCTCTTGCCTTCCATTCTGATCGACATTTTGGCTATATCCATGGGGAGAAAAGCTCGGTATGTCTATGAAAATTTACGTTGCATTCGAGAAGCTTCTAGTTACCAATGGGGGTAACACAATGGGGGTTCTACATTATAGGATGTTGAAGTATTATTCCAAAGTTCAAACGTCTGTTCGATTCACCAAGTTTTTCCGTACGAATGATTGGCGTTTTACTACGGCCAACCTTGTAGCGTTACGGAGCAAGATGAATTCCATTGATAAGAGCCAATTTAATTTCAACGTTGAAGACATTGATTGGAGGACGTACATGCACAAGTACATTCATGGACTTAGAAAGTATGTTTTGAAGGAGGATGATTCAACTTTACTTTTAGCTCGTCAACGATTACGAAGGTCCGCCCTAGAGTTCACTCATGCAGCAATTTGGTGAAATCTGATCCACTAGTTTTCTTTCTGTTGTAGGTTTAGTCAAATATGCTCATGGATTCGTATTCTAAGCTTCTTATTGATTATCGGAATGTCGTCTGGAATGATGAAACCATGGCTGATTCGTATACTTGGAAAGTGCATTCAACGTCTCACATGATTCAGGTTACAAGTGGGTGAGTTATAGTTGGGCAGTTTTAACTATTGTGCGCTCCTATACCTGGAGTCACAGTATTTTACCCGCGTGCAGTTCGTCAGGATTCAATTGATGATTTAGTAGAACCGATCTTTGTTTTGAATAAATGTATGCTTCGTACTCAACTGTGGTGAATATGATAAGTAAATCAATCAATCAATAGAAAGTAACATGATACATGGCATCACATGACTTCACACGCTGTAATGCAGTGTACGTCATCTAGCGTCCAGGTGCCCGTGTTTGTTGTGATGGTGACAAAATCGGGTAAGGGCGTCATTTATACTTCGTAAATTCATAATGTAGGGTAGGGAGCTTGTCTTGTGGTTACTGCGTTACTGCATTGGTGGGGTTCCGGCTTCCGGCGGATTCCGGACTGATGGTGACAATCACTGAGTCACTGAGCTAGAGCTAGCAAGAGAAATAAGTCGAAAACGAACCTATGCATCAAAGTTATCAAATCAGTGCCCAAGAAGATCAAAGTAGTAATTAGTGCATTTCCGTGAGTGAAATTACTACAATTCGCTTTCGTCCGTCTCTGACCAACAAAGTATCTGCTTCGTCCGAATCCGGATTCAATATGCAGTGGTGGTGGATGCTTGCACCATTTGCACTGTCTGCCGTTATCTTCATTGACCTCGGCTTGCTGTATCGTTTACCATTATATCTCTTGACTATTGTCGCGTCCGTCCCGATACGAATTCTCATCGGATGTGTCATCTTCAGATCTGCATTATTGGCCTTCGATTACTTCTACCCCGATGGCAACTGCAAATGGCTCAAGAGATGGGATTCATTCTGTCAGAACAAGCTCATACCAAAATGTGAGGGAGTCTTTGTGGAAAGACGAAGGGATGGAGAAGAGATCCGACCTGGAGTGAATTTAGGCGACGAGAAAAGAGACAACAAGGAATGATTGTCATTCATCAGTCAAGCCCCACATTTCTAACTTTCTGTTTTTAAATATTAAAAATTTTAATTGCAAGTATTTTTTGTTCTTTTTAAGCGTCAATCAATCCGAAGCAGAATGCTGCCGCAATGCTCATCAACTACAGAGAGAAATAGTTCAACTTTCATGTCAACTCTATGATGATGGGCCATTCTAATGGCGGCAGATGTGTCACATTCAAAGCAAAGTGCTTTGAGCTTTATTTCTCTCTCACGCACGTCTTCTTTTCGTCCAAAATAGACTTAACAACACTGCACTAATATAATTAGCTTCACAATTAACCATCATTCATAGTTGAGCTGAAATTTATTTTTGATGCGGTGGGGCGGTTGCGTGCATTAAATCATAAAAGAATGTTTTAGAAGGAGAGATACTGATACCATTGATCGGTCATCGGTCTGGGAAAGTTTTCAGCTTTGTTGTCCTTAATTTTGCTTTTCCAAGGCGTTCTGATGAATCAAGAATTTAAGCGGGATTAAAAATACCCAAGCACCTCTCTCTCCCGCACTCAGGACTTGTAATTTTCACCTTATGAATCCGGCATCAGCCGAAATTGTGAACCGAAAGTTCTTGTTGGCTGTGATAAAGACACAGGTGAATGCTCATTTGAAATTAACTGTGGCGGTAGGTTTTGGACGCTACTCATAGACTTTTGAACTTGCAGATAAACTTTAGTAAGTGCCCAGAAGGTCCTTAATTTTCCAGTGGTGGAAATGAGCGTCAAAGTTGAGCACCGCCAAGAATCCTTCCAAGGTACCACGGTATATGTCGTCAACCCGGAGCAGCTTAGACAAAAAGTAGTTCTTCAGAGTCTGAAAATCGGAAAGGAGAAGACAGAGAAAAGCAGTGATGCATCATCCCCGGCTCCTGAGGTGAAACATGGAACAGTGTACGACCGTAAGCCTCGCAAACGAAGATTGGAAAGTGACGAAGGTGTTTTTGAAGATGAAGATGACGTTGCATTTACTAAACTATGCACGAAGGAAGTTACGACACGGGCTGGACGTGTGTCAAAGGTGAGACATGCTGGAGCGGCGCCGAAAGCACCGAAACCGACGTCAGTAGAGGGATTGAATGGGAAAGTGAAAAAACGGGAGCCTGCAAGTGTCTTTCGCTGTCCTTCATGTCAGAAAGTTTACATCGGCTATTCAAAGCTGAAGCTACATTTTCGCAAATTCCCTACTCACTACCAGTACAATAACAATCAGGAGACAGTTCCAAACCAAGATACTCAGGGGAAATCAGTGAGTAGTGAGGGTTCAAATGCAGAAACACAAACTGACATGCGGCCATCCAGAGAACTCACTGACGCATCAGTTCAAACAGTGCAGATGGAAGGTTCCACTAGGTTTGGCGAATTCATAGCCAGAAATTCGAATGCTAGTTTTCCAAACTTCTCAAGCTCAGCTCTGGAGTCCAATGCCGGAGTAATTGCAGTGTCAAAAAGTTACGTTGCTCATTCGCAAACAGATTTTGCTCGATCCTTTACCAGCTTAGCACCACCACAGAAGCATATCAATGGAGATTTTGTTACACCTTCCCCGAATGCATGTTTTAGTATCTTGGCTGTACCTAAATCTCCCACCACTACAAATTCTAACAGTCAACAGCCAAATCACATACCGAGAACTGAGACTGCTGTCCCTATTTCGCCTACGATCGGCCGTGTAGGCAATGGTCCTGTCAGTGGAAGTGATGGAGGTCAGAGTTTGGCTGGTATGGGTATGTTTCAGAAGTTACTGTGGGACTTGGTAGAAGAAAAAATGATTCAGCACGGAATAAACGAGGTAACCATTTCGAAGTTATTTCCTTTTAACGTTTCCGTTCAAATGATCATGTTTCCCTTCGTTTCTGTATGTATAGATACTGACAGAACTAGCCGACGTAGCTGAAAAACTGTCTAAAATCGCCCGGGATAAAATCATTCCTATTAGAGAAGAAGAGGAAGAACAACTAAGGGTAAACAACACCGCACCTATCGTCCAGGTACCTCTCATCGATTCTTTAACAGTAGCTACTGCAGAGTAAATTGTTACATAATGAACCTTGTAAAATGTCTCTGATTTAGGTCGATACACCATTCCTATCTCATTTGCTGGACTTGCCATTTGGCACGTATATGTTCAAGGAAGATGCCGGAGTACGTCGAGCTCCACCTCCACCAGTTCCAGCGGACATCTCATTAAACAGTCTCACCAGTGGAGTAGAAGTCGACATTGATAAATTCCTCCCTGGAATCGATCTCATTCACTTGCCACATCTAACTAATCTAGATTTCTCATCAATATAGATTATATATTAGCTTTATGTTTGTAGTGTCCGACCCAACGCTCTGATTTTTTTAACTTGATGTAGTTCGCATGACATTTCTCTTGTTAGTTTATCGTGTTCGCCTTTCCCAATCGCATTTTTTTCTGTCACCTTATTCGTAATAAGTATACATAATTGCATCCCTCCTCTCGTCGTCGTCATTTTCGTCACAAACAGTGTGGTGAGAAGATCGCACATAAAACTGCCAACAGTTGTAACAATCAAACAAGTGTTCCATATCCTTATATAGTATTTTAAGTAGCTAAGTAACCATGATGCTAAGTAAATAAAACCTACGATTTGTATTTCTCGTGTACTTGAGTAACATACAGCTCCAGTTTCCAGCAGAATCGTGGGCATACATATTTATATATCCCACACATGTCTTATAATTATAACTCATTTATTCATTAGAACAGTTCCCGGTGAAGGGCAAGAAGAGCAAGTTACCTCGCTCGTGTGAGTTGATGCATTATATGAAGCATGTGTGTGTATACATTGCAACAACAAGTGCAGAGTGAGGCAAAGTCAAAGGTTACCAACTTCATAGCAGCTATAACTGGATCGTAAATGCAGCAAATGCAGTTTGGCCATGGCTTAGGATATTTGAAGACCCTTCTCAGAGACATACACATACATACGATAAAATAATGCTAACAGGGTGAAGACATCGTAGGCTGTACACTTCTTTCTAGAGCTTCCATAACTTGGTCAGAGGTCTACTGAATCACCGGCTGTCGTATTTCCCAGTAGACTTTTGATAAGCTGTTATCATACAGAGACACAAGATGCTTGGGGTAGAACGGAAATGTGGATTACTATGAGGAAAGCGATGGGAGATAAGCGAGCATTTGTAAGGCTAATTTATTGTAAATTCCTCTGGATGGAGAGTCTTTTTTAATCCTGCAGGCAAGCGCTATACTTGAGTTTGGATTTATTTTGAGAACAGAAGTCAGCTTTGTTGTAGTTTTTGTTGTTTTGAAAGGGCTGACTCAGTTAGTGTGCTGCGTTCAGGCCACTTCACACAACCGGCTTCACAATGCAAGTCCGATGGAAGTTGAGCAAGAGGACTTTATACTCGACGCTATTCACAGTGCTCTTCTACTGGATTTTCCTGAAAAAGCGGAAATACACACAGACGTTCCTCACAACTTTGGACGCCGTGGATCCTAAATCAGCCTGGGAGTACCTAGCGGATTTTTCCAATCAGGCCAAGTTCAATCCGACTATGTAAGTGTCCCATTGTCGAATACTACGTTTAGGTCCGTCTTTTCTAACATATTTAACAACCTGACATTTGATTCTGTACCTGCAGCTATGAATTTGAAATCGACTACGAGAAAGGAAACTATGCCTCATGGGAGTACGGGGTCACCTACAGAGAGAATCTCGTCATGCTCCCGTTCATTCGTCATGAAAACAAGGCTGTGTTTAAGGTGACACCAGAGAGTCACAAAGTTCACAAAGAACCCTATCGAATAGACAGCGAGCATATCACCTGCATGCTCTACTTCTTCTGCCGTAAGTTTACTAAAGTTCTACTCCGACTTCATACTGCATACTGAACTAGGATTTTTGGCAGTTCGAACAGATGCTCAGATGTCATTCCGACCAGGTGCTACTCCGAAGACAACGGAGCTGGAAGAGATCGTCACGTTTGAATGTCCGCCATTGCTATCCATTGCATGCGAGAATGAACTTCGTAGCCAAAAAGCTCTCATTCATGACCGACTGACAGAAATGGATTTCAGTGCACCTTTCTAACCGCGATAACTTGTTAACAAGATGATTTGATTGAATAAAACTGAAATTATTGGACAACGACATGAACCAATTTGGAAACGAGGACGTATGATTTACTGCACCGCATAATATTATAAAAGTTGTATGAACAACAGTGACTTTATAACACTTTCATACAGCTTATTTTCTACAGTAGTTGAAAAAAACAAGCATCATTCGGCGCCGGTGTAGAATCAGCAACGAACTCTTTTCAAATGTCTACATGCTAATTAATTTGCTCGTCCTCTTCTGCAAACATAAGGAAAAGATGAATAAAAGAATGAAAAAAAACAGAGGATGATATAGAAGAATAATAAAGATGGAAAGAAAACAGAAAAGATTATTCACCATTGCCCTCATCCGAGGAGTCCTCTTCCTCTGACTCGAAAGTGTTATCAGGAATATCGAAAAGATGGATCAAAGGCTTATTAGGATCTCGCAAAATCAAATATTTCCCATCCTTTTGTTTCATGCAAAGATCAATAACACAACGAAGGACACCCCAGGCATTGTCCATATTCAAACTGATTTGCGTGGCAAATTCTGTGGGCTTGAACTGCTGTGTTCCCAGAATTACATGGTTGGAGTCATCACGGACTTGAACACGAGACACATACCTTCACATATAAAAATACACATTAGTTCATGGAATAGACTAACAAAATTCATGCATCGTTTGTCTCCTGATAGCCTAGAAAATCCATACCCGAATTTAATTTGATCTGAGCCGGCAAGTAAAGCCTGCACCGTCCACTTGGCCAGCTTGCAAGCATTATTCCTCAGCTCATTGGCTAAAACAGCACCACGCTGCGAATCCAACTTCTGACGCCATTCCATTCCACTGGAAGACTACAAGATAAATACCCGTGAGAATCAGAAAAATAAAAACACAATACGTTAGAGACAATGGATGATGCATACCTGGTAGCCGCTCTTCTGGTTGTTCCGCGGATCCCATTCATTCAAAGCTTTCACTGTGATGTATTGTGTTTCAACATTGGGGCCTGGGATAACTGCGTCGTGCTGGCAACGGGCAACCAATGTGATTCCTCCATCAAGATCCCACTTCCTGTATCTGTAACCCACAGAAGCCATCTTCTCGTCTTCCTCCTCCCCAATGAACGGGTTAGGTTCATCAAATTTGAATCGATCTTCTCCCTACAACAGATTCAAACATGGCTCACTTCTTACGCCTGCCTCACGGGGTGGCATACAGTAAAAGAATCACAGAATTGAACTAACCATTTTCAAAACCTGCTGCGAAAAGTTGTTGCACACGAATGTAGCCTCGAGAGCAAGATTATTCAATACTTCAGGGTCGTCCACTGGAGGCTCATTAGAAGTTTCGTTGACAGTGAGCAGATCTGCATTGGGGAATAGACAACCATTACGAGGGAATAAGGCATTACCTTGCGACTCCTACCATTGGGACAGTAAAACATTCAACTCACCGAAAGTGTTGTCACGCTTGTCAAAGAACAGCTTGTCCCCAATTTTGTGGACGACGATATCCCAAGAATAGTTGGATCTTGTAGCGCACATCAGAGTTGCCAAAATAGAGTCCGTAGCATAGACATTTCCAACAGTTTTGGACAACTACAACAAACGGCAATTATAACCTTGAATGTCATAAAGAACGCATATCTTCTGCCAAATTATTTGTAGCGATCTGCACAGCTAGTAGAGAATGCATCTCTAACAGCCAACAGCAGATGTCTTTAATATTGCGTAGGGTTTATGTCCAGTAATCATGATGTTAAACATTTTGACACACTAGATGATCAAATTCTACGCTTTGTCTAAGAATATATTAATAGTAGCACATACCCGTCGAATAATAGGATCATCAGAAGTGGTCACAGTGTGAATAATCCTATCCACAGGAATCAACGGCCGCTCATTCTTCACATTGACACGATCATATGATTTGTCATAATACTCCATGGAGCCACACTTCACCCTACGACAAGTGTAAGAGACACATTACACATACTGACCACAGTACTCATTCCAAACGTCCCCTCCCCCTCCCCACTTACAAATCTTCTGCATCTTTCACATTAGGGAGAGAAAGCTTGCTCAAGCGTGGGAAGTCCATTTCCTCAATGATATTCCAATCAGATTTCACCGTAACAGATGCCTCCCGGTTCTTCATTTGACCCTTATTTTGATCGTAACGACCACGAGCTCCACGTTGATTCTGAAACTTCCTGTCCTTCAGCTTGTTAGCCTTACCAGCCTGAGCCTGTCCCTGGTTCCTCTGTTGCTGCTGTCTCAACCGGTTCAGACGTTGTTGATTAGGCCTGAACCTCGAGCGCTGATACAATGGTCTCTGAACTTTGGTTGTATCCACCAACTGGAAGGAGCTTTCATCTTCATCATGATAGTACGCGAACTGATTTCCAGCTCCAAACTGAGATGCATATTTAGCTACACAGACAAATAAAAACCGGCGTTAAGCTACAACCCAACAGATTTACTTCTCCTTAAGTAAGATAAGTATGCTCTTACTTTGGAACCGGCGATCCGGGTAAGTTGATCCAGTCCAGTCGGCAATCTGTAATACGAAATAACTTCATTAATACATCTTCCAACAACTCCCATAATTCAAAAACAAACCCCAAAAACATAACTACTTGAAGATAGTAAAATCCCTCAAATATTACAACAACAATAATTCACACTATTCACCTTCCCAAGCCGGTCACTTTTCGCATATGGCTGATAAGGCATATCCTTGAATTGCTCCGGAATACCCGTCGGCCCCCAGCCGGTTTCATTGTCATGAATTACCGGTGGCACAAACTTCACAGTTGTTTTTGCCATTTTTCTCCCAAGATTCAACTTTACTAATTATTTTTAACTTTCCAAAATGTTTTCCAGTTGACAGCAACCGTGCTTTCTGAACGTGTAGTCAGAATGCGGTTGTCACACTGAAACTACGCGCAGCTCAAAATTCATCTCCTTTCTCCCATTCTCGGCTAGAGGGCTTCAAAGGGCCTCATGCTGCAGTACAAGCAGATGGCACGTCATGCATGCAACGTAAGCAAGGTGGGTGAGCTTACCCACCATGTACTAATAAGGGGATCAAAGCCAATGCTAATCAGCCAGCTCGTTCCAAGAGATTTTCAACACCTCGCAATATATTAATTGGCATTCCACTATTAAAATTCGATATCTTTGACATTGGAGAGCTTGGGAGTGTTTAGTTATCTTTTGTATTCATGCAAATTCACGAATGATTTTCTTGAATTTCCATCACCTAATGCATGTTCCCTTACAGCTGATCCCATCAGCCGTTTTTCTGGAGGGAATGAACGACAGAAGAGCGGAATGAAGTACCTCGCCCCGCCAGCTTACTGAAACTCACACTGGGAATCACATTGGCTGCTAGGAGTGGATCTCAAGTGCCGATTGGTTGGAGGGAGATGTGCTTCAAGTGATCTCTGTCTATGGGCCGTAGGTGCAAGTCTGAACAGGAAACTATATATATGCCGGGAATAATCTGAGGTCAATACAAGATTGAGAAAAAACTTATGATGTTTCTACATTATTCAAGTTGTGACTTTGCGGTGGTATAAATAAATCATTGGAGGAACACTGGTTCAAGTGTCATTTGAATTTAGGCAACAGGTGAGGTTGTGCAGAATTTTTTAGACGAGCTCTGGGCACGGATTTGCTGTTTTGTGTTTGAGATGAAAGGCTATGAGGTGAGCTGAGATTGACATTTTCTTTGTGTCACTAGGAATTGAAGAATTGACACGTGGAGGCGCTGATTAGTGACATTATCCTATCTCCCGCCACTCATCCGCGGCGGAGGCGATCGAGTCAAGGCGCTCGATAGTTGATTAGCTTGTGGTTCCGGTGGATAAGACAGTCGTAAGTGAGATTTGATTCGTGGACGCGGCATGCATGCATACGCAATAGTGAATTTGATTACGCGTTGTAAGTACTAATAGTACTGAGGGTGTTATTGCAGATGAGAAGTCAAAGTGAGGACGAGTCTTTCTTGTCATCAGACGACGGTAGATCACGAAGGCTTCAGGCTAAGAAGGTATGTTATCAGTTGTGTTGGAATTTAGGTGATAAGGAGTCGGGTAATCAGTTCGTATTGATGTCATTATAGGGCTGTACTCCGAGTAGCCAGAAAGGGATTCTGAGGGACAGGCCTCCGGCGCCTTTCTCATCCCGCCAGCAAGACGTGAACAAAATGCACAGGGGTGGCCTTGGCAGTCGATCCGGAGGGAAGCGAGTAATGAGTGATGTCAACACTACTTCTACCTCGCAAGAGGACAGCTCGGATGCTGAAAATGCTAGCATGAGACAACGGGTAAATTGCCCTTCTTATAAGGAGTTGGCTGCTCGCAATTTACGTTTGTAAACAATCAGCGGTGTAACATCTACAAATGTCAACAAAATCTGTCGACAGTTGTAAAGCGAGTGTTTACATTTGTAACAATATCATGTTTGAAACAAGGCATATAGAATAACTAGGTAGAGCCGATCTGAGCGGGGACCGGCTGTTACGTCACCCGGTAAACGCATATGTATTTGCGTTGCTGCACCCATTACAATTCCACGTGACTGTGACGTCACCCGGTAAACCACATATATGAATGACATTATTGTAATGCGTGGGAGTTGACGGGTGGAGAATGTAAAAATCAAATGCATTGCGATCGGCACTACCTTGTTATTCTATATGCCTTGGTTTGAAAGTTGATTCAGTTTCGAGCTGCCCCAGTGAGTGCGTTCGTGGTACTGAAGGCAGTGTTCGAATAAGTTTAAAAGCCCTGAAGGGCTAGAGGTAATGTAGTTACCTTGATAATTGAAACGTTTATGTAACGAAAGTGACTTCGCTTCCAGGTTCAACAACAAAGTCAGCGAGCTATGAAGAAAATGAGGTCCATAGAGACTGTTACCAGTAACATGAATCAAATGTCTCAAAGGGTTAGTGTACAATTAAGAACGCAACTTGAATAATGGAACTTAACTCAAATTTTTTGGTGCAGAAACGAAGGACAAATGCCTCTGGCATTCTGAAAAGTATCAAGTTGTACAACTTCATGTGTCACAAAACATTCTACCAGGAATGGCATGAGAATCTAAATTTTGTTGTCGGAGAGAACGGCTCGGGGAAAAGTGCTCTCCTGTCTGGCTTGATTATTGGACTGGGAGGAAGGGCTCTGAGTACATCCCGAACTAATTCGGTCAAGGGTAACGCTTTACTTTGTTTCTCTCATGATGTTATATGTTTACCACCTTCCTTGTCATGAACATTGGAACTTGTGTGTCACGTAGAGCTTATCAAGACCGGTGAGACACATGCTAAGACGGAGGTAGTGCTTCTTAACAAAGGGAAGCTTCCCGTTGATGAATATGGCGAAGAGATAACTGTACAAAGAGTCATCGACACGAAAGGACATTCCACATACAAACTTCAGTTTGGTGGTGGCAGTAAATTTAAACACTCAACCAAGGTAGAAGTGGATAATGTCTTACGACTTCTGGATATTCAGCTTGAAAATCCTGTTGTAATTCTAAACCAAGAATACGCTCGAAGCTTTTTGAGATCCAAAGATCCGAAAGATAAGTAAGTGAACTGCTGGCGTAAGTCATCATGCCGCTTACTTTATTTCATGTCGTTTCTATAGGTACAAACTTTTTGAAGACGGAGTTGGAACAGCGCAGTGTGACACCATGAGGGCTCAAGTAATAGAGACGTTAAAGGACATTGACAAAACTATCGGGGAGAAGCACAAAGTAATAATCATGATAAAGCAGGAACTGTGAGGCGTATGAAACTATACTTTATGTTTGGTATTAGGAGCTTGAGCGCTTAGAGCGAGACTACAACGACGCACAGGAAAAGGTCCAGTTAATTGATGGAATCAGTGCTCACCAGGAAAAGCTTGACGCTTTGAATCGCGAGTTGAAATGGCATTACGTTCAGCTTGAAGAAGGTAAAGAGAATGCTGCCAAAGAAGAGCTGGAGAAGAAGAAAGCTGCAATGCTTAACACGAAAGGGAACTACGAGGAAAGTCTTGAGCGTCAGCGGCTTGCTGAAGTTGGCACCCAGTAAGACTTCACACATCTGGTTGTACTATTGAAAGCATACATAATCAAACTTATCCATATGCAGGCCGAATGCCGAAGAGCAAAATGAGCGGAAGCGAAATAAAAACGAGCTTCAGCAGCAAAGAGAAGAGATTCAGAAAGAAATCAGACAGTTAACAAAAGAGAAAGTTCATTTCGAGATGAAGTTAAAAACGGCCGAGACGGGAATACCCAAAACTGAGCTCACCATCACTAGGCTTGAACGCAAGTTGCAAAAAGACGAAGAAAAGGCTCAAAATGACCAGGACACTTTGATGGAGAAGTTCAGGGAAAATAAGCATAACCTTAAGATGCAGATAGACGATTTGAAGGATGAGATTGAGAGACTGGAAAATGAAAAAATACAGTTTCAAGAAGGACATAAAAATGTTTCCTCGGAACTTACACTTGCAAACGATCAGCGTGAAGAAATTCGGAACCAAATTAGTAAGTGAAACCAAATTAGTTGATTGCACCATTACTTCTATTTCATGCATGTGCTTGCTTGTTACACAGTTATGAAAGAGCGCGAACTACGTCGTATGGAAGGATCATCATCTAATGTTGCTGCCTTTGGAGCTCAAATGGAGAACCTTGTACAAAAAGTAGCTGCAAATAAGAGACGATTCTCGAAACCTCCCCGAGGTCCTCTTGGAGCTTGTATTGCTGTCAAGGACGCCGAATACGTTGATATCATTCAGCATGTGCTGCGAAAGCACCTCTATGATTTTGTTGTCAATTGTCAAGAGGACGCAGCTGTGTTGAATGATTTGATCAAACAGTGTTACAACCGTGGAGGTGTCCGACCAAACGTACATGTGATTCGTTTCGTTCAGGTGAGTGTTGTATTTCAGTGTCCTCAAGTACTTGGTATTGCAACAGGTTTAATGATACTTGCCTTACACTCAGGCGTATGATGTCTCA
This sequence comes from Deuterosminthurus bicinctus, assembly GCA_034698825.1. NCBI lineage: Eukaryota > Metazoa > Arthropoda > Collembola > Symphypleona > Bourletiellidae > Deuterosminthurus > Deuterosminthurus bicinctus. The sequence continues at coordinate 79,958 of JAQIWI010000029.1, forward strand.
CGAACCAACTGTTCCAGAGATATACCTTATCCGTCCATGCTGGACATGCTCGAATTCGATAACCAAGACCCAGTGGTAGTGAACACGTTCATTGAAATCTCCTACGTTGAGCGTATACTTCTATTTAAAACCAATGAGGAAGGGTTGGATCTCTTAGCGAACCGAGAAACGTGAGAAATATTTTGTGACATGCATGACAGTGATCAGCAGTAATTCATGCCCTTCATTTTCAGTACCCCCAGAAGCTGTCGAGTCGGATATTCTTTAGACTTTTACAAAATCACTCCGGATCCGAATTTCCGGTGTGATGTGCTCCGCGCGGGTAATCCGCAGAAGTTATTGAGAAGCAGTAGCACCCAGTTTAAAAGGTAACAATTTGAAGGTGGCAACTCTGAACGTTAATGCCTGAATTGTTCTGAACGTAGATTTTGTTGTTATGCAGGGACCTGCAACTTGAGTTGGATACCTTAAAGGAAGAGCTATCCAACTTCGTGATCGATCAAGGGCGGGTCGAAGAAGAACAACGGCTGCGGAAGGAATTGGCACGGCTTGACGAACGTCGTCGCCAGAAATTTATTGAAAGCAACAAAGCAACGCAAGAATATCAGTCCTTGAAGGCACCCCCGAACAAGATGGCTGACTTAGCGTCTATTGTAAGGCGTCTTGCGAATCTTGTCTGTCGTTCTTGAAATCAATTCAAGTTGTTTTATTGTAGCGTGAAGAACTGGAAGAGAAAATCAAGGAAAAGGAAGATATGGAGAAGGAAGTAGGCGTGCATAGGGAAGCAGTAAGCGAGAAGAAAGCAGCGTTAGATGCCAAGGAAGCGGACAAGAAGAGTATTGATGCGGAAGTTGACAAGATAGGCAAAGAAATCGTACGTGCCATGGAAAGTCAGCAAAAAAAGAAGGATGACTTGGAACAGTTGGCGCAGGTGATAATAATCATAGCTGCACGTCTTCTCCGTTTATGAAGAGTGCCTCACTAAGCTCAATTCTCACAATTTCAGTTCGCTAATCAGTTCAAAGTAAAAATGCAAAGAGCGGAAGACGAAGTGGTTTCGCATACCAGAAGATTGGCTGACGTTGTGGAACGTGTCAGACAGTTGACGGACGAAGCTTTGAATTTCGGTGAACGGATCGACGTGACACGGTAAGTCTCCGTGTAAGCTGTAAGCATATACAATGGGAATGCTTGGCTCATGTCAAGATTTAACACTTTTAGGGGATCTGCGGAGATAAAAAAAGAGCATGACCAAACTAAGGCGAGAATCGAGGAATTATCCAAGTACGCACAAAAAAATCAGAACATAAGGGAGCGGTACGTGGACCTGAAGAAACGCTATAAGAAATATAAGACCGACTTTGGGATTGTCTATGAGATGAACAAGGTGTGATTCAAAGTCATTGCCATAACTGTGAAAAACTCGGTCTGTATTTTCTCATCTAATTGTGTTTGTGTTACGCAGAGAGTGAAGAAGTATTTCGCACAAGTCAGTAGCCATTATCTCTTTGCGAGGGACAACGTTTGCAAAGCTCTTAAGAAGTGTTACGAGGCAGTTGCAGCCTCTCGAAAGTATCATGTAAGTCACTTGGGGGTTTTGTTTATACCATGCACACAATCGAAACAAAGCAGCATGAACTTTTGTTAATTTTTCAGGGCAAAATTGAAATTGACCATGAAACGCGGGAGTTGTTTTACTTGATCTGTCCAGACAAGGAGTCAATGGAAAAGATCGAGCAACATTCCAAAGATAACAAGTACAAGTAAGTATTTAGTCGGTGGGGAAAATGAAGCTTTCTGTACAGTGAGTTCATTCGTGGGTGTTTTTTCAGGAACAAGATGGTGGAGTACGCTGCCGGTTTATCTGGAGGGGAGCGGTCCTTCTCAACCATTTGTTTCATAATAGCAATGTGGCAAGCCATGAAATCGCCCTTCTATATGTTGGATGAGTTCGACGTATTCATGGACGCTCAGAATCGCAAAGTCAGTCAGGAGGCTCTGATGACACATGCAAAAGAGTTTAACAATAATCAGTTCTTTTTCTTCACACCTCTGGATTTAACTAATATTCCACCGTCCTCAGAAGCTTTGATTCTAAGGTATGATGTTTATAGACTAGAGTCCGATTCCCGATCAATGGAGAAGGGAAAGTTTTTTTTTTTTAATAATAACGAAAAAGGAGATCCATTCGTTTGACTCAACTGATTCATTTGATTTGATCTTAGACTGTACCCTCCAGAAAGGAATGCTAATGAAGAACTACCTTCATTGGATGCTGAACCAACGGGCTCCAATACTGGATCTAGTCGCAAGCGTGGACGAAAAGACAATGAACAGGCTGGCCCGTCCAAGTCCAGAAGAGTATAAACTTCCGTTTGGTAGCTGAATGACCTCATTGATATTTTTTTGTCAAGAATATAATGGAAGTTTCATCAAGAAAGTACATCGGTGCCGCCAGCAGTATAGTCCACTTGGTTTCTTTAATTGCTTCTGCTAAGTCTTATTTCCCATTGATGTCACATGATGTACTTTTGTAGTCACCTAATTAATAATGATTGCTTTTACGATACTCATAGCTGCTTTTGTATATTACTGTGAAATAACTTATGGCTCATGCCCTTACTTCAGACATGATAGTAGTTTTATTTTTCTACTATGCTTCACCTTGATACCACCTTTTTGTCACTATTGAGAGATAAAAAGTTGAATGATTCAATAATGGTCAATGACGATTGTGTGAAATTACATGAATTAAATAGGGTACAATCGAATGAAGTCCATCTGTCTCGGTGTGTTAAATCCTCTAGGCCTATTTATATTAATAATAATATTACCGAAATGATCTTAAAGCTATGAGTGGTCTGCAGTTTGAGGCAGGAAATAATAATATGGTGTTGTGATAAAGTGCAACTTGAATCGTCTTCAATCCGACCACTTGACAATTAGTGAATTTCTTGTGCCTTAGAAGTAGAAATGATTTTATTAATTTAGCAGTTCAAGTTCATGTTAGTATAATGATAAGAAATTCCAGTGCCCAATAAAATGTTCCATCTCTTACGTGAAATGCAACGCAGTATCTTTGTAGTGTAATTGTAACCCTACCCTGTTGGTTGAATATTTAAATGTATTTCACCCGTTAGTGCGTGTCTCTATGACAACGGACATTAATGTTAGTATCTAACTGTTCAAGACAATGCCACTTGCTGTACTGAAAAAATATAATAATTGGTGTAGCGGGAGCGGAGCGGAGGGAGAGGAGTGGGAGACATGAGCAGGCGGTCAAAGCCAAGCAGCACTGCATTCGCAATTGTGCAAGTAGTCCTAATTTTGAAAACCTTTCCGTCCTTACCATGATGAAACGGAGGTACTGCAATGAAATAGTACATGCGGATTTGTTAAGTACTTAATAGGGCTTGTATCCGATCCATACGATAAGCCAACATGACTGACATGCTACATGGCTGTGGAAAAGGGCGCGTCACGGAAGATCAAGTCTCACGTTCCGTTCCCCAAGCCTCTGGGAGGAAGTACTTTGGGATACGAGATTCCAGTATCACAAAGCCAGCGGATACATTGAATGGATGAAATCCATTCAACTATTACGAAGACATGAATAACACCGTGACAATACTGTAAGACATGAAAGATTTGTTACGAATACTTCAAATTTGTAGGAGGCTCGTACAAATTTGAAATATTCATATTAATCATTTTAGAGAAAAGACAAGGCTACGTCACAAAGAACCAGATGGAGGAGCTTCTAGTAGCAAACAGCAAATCCCTACTACTCCTCTTCCTCGGCCTGTGAATTCCCTAGAAACGGACTCCGAAGAAGATCCAGATTACAACCAAGAAGAGTTTATAAGACTCCGGACATCACTTCATAGGAAAATTGTAGAGGCAGAAAAGGAAGATTTGAAGAATAGGCGTAAAGGGAAGCGGGCTGGTAATCCCTGCAGGTTATAATCGCCATTATACCCGCGCCTGTCCATACGGTCATGTTCTCATTTTGGAAATTGCAGGAAAATAACGCAGTTGTTTCAACGAATCTTCACATCAAATTCCAAACGTTTTCCCTCCAGCAACGCCAGCAAAGAATCCCACTTGCCTTCTGCTAATCTATCCAATTTAAAAAGTCCACCGTCCATTAATCAGAAGCTGGGGGAAGGACATGTGCTTTCGTGTGACTCAACGGACGACGATGATTTCATTTAAGTCTAATTCCCACTCCCCCTCTCTTTCCATTACTCCTACGCCGAGTTGATTGTTATTGTTATCTCGCAATTATCTGATTAATTAGCTCATTTGTATGGGCAGAGGTGAGAGAAATAAAGGTTTGTTTAGACTTTCACCACCATCTTACTTCCTTTACATCTTCCCTTGTTGTTGTTCTCGTGTGAAGTTGTTCCTACTTTGCCCCCGTCGGACTGGAAATATTTGCGCAAAAAGCCTGTGAGCTGTGTAGTGGGAGGTATGAGGGAATCTGTGGAGGCAGTGGAAGTATGAACATGTTAATTGAGAGAATGGAACGCATGGAGCTGCTCCTCCTGTGTAATCGCCACTAATTACCTGGTGCCCACAACACCACTTACCCAGTCGTTGTGATTACCATATAAAGAGCAACAGGTTAAGAGATGCTCTAATACAAAGCCGACTCACACAGCAAAACTCCTTGGTGCAGTTGCATTATTGGGAAGACAAGAAATGGACGCGGGATGGCTGTGAGCAATGTAGTTAACCATAACAGTGGGAGTATGACGAGAGATTACCATGGCATGCTGCCCTGCTACTAAATAACAAGGCTTGTCCACTCCTCAATCTATGATTTTCCACTGATCACATCTTCCACCACCACATCAGATAGAATTATAAAAGAAATCCAAGTGGACGGTATGACATATGACAAGTGGTTGATTTAGCAGGAGGAATTCTTACAGCGAGTTTGTAATGGAAAGGGAAGGGTTAACAGAATCTCTTGTTATTTCAATAGCCCATCGTGCGTGTGGGCCGATACTGAGAAATTACATGGAGAGAGAAAAAATGACGGTTGACACGGATAGAATAAACGAATAGGACTCATGTCTCATATCTCTGTGAAATGAATATGAGCCAGCTCTGCATGGGGGAAAATATGTTCCTTTGTCAATATACGTACTATTTGCCCAGTTGAAAATTATGAAATGTTCATTATACTCGTTTTTCCTCTGAGCAGATCTTGGTGTTGGAAAAAGACGTATAAAACGGTGAGAGGATGAGGATGATGGTAAAAGATGGTGGTGAATTTGAAGAGGATTTGGGAGAGGAAGAAGATGGATGGGAAGATGAAGAAACGCACTTGCTTTGCCATTTGGTTCAAGTGGTGAGTGAGGCATGAGGTTGTTGATGAGCTTATGACTATGCGGGATGCGGAGTTTGACTGTAGGCAAGTTTAAAGTTGGAATAATAATTACTATTATTATCATTATCTTGGGACGGCCTCGCTGACTTTGACCACGCGTAAAGCCTACGTGTGTGTGTTGTATTTGCCATACTAAATATTGACAACCTACGCAAAATAATGTGGGAAATGATGACGATGATGATGATGTTGAGAATGAGGGTCCTCTCTCTCTATCTCTATCGCTCTTTACATTCTGTCGTCGTCACATGTTAACCACCTTCTTCTTCATCTTCTATACTATCTGCATATCCTTTCTCACTTGTTACTCATTCAGGTGGGCTTGTCGACCTGAATTAAAGACTCTCCACAAAGTGCATTACACACAGACAGACAGACAAACACTTAAAAATCCACTGCATTTATATTTTCTCATCAACTCTAATAATCAGTTAGTTAAGAAGAGTGAGACGACCAGAGGTTTTTTAACAGAGGAATTCATTAAAAAATTTCATAACACATGTGTTGGGGAGAAGTCATCAGAGCAGATGGATACATTATATTGCCGCTTCCACGCTTGTCACGAACACAAACTTGCACACTAGTTCTGTCTTTCTGTGTGAACGCACCGTCAGCTTTAATCTCATTCTATCATCGATAACTATTATTATCAGCTTTTTTTCACCATGATGAAATCAGTGCACTGCTGTAACTAGATGTGTGATCCATTGTATTCCAACTTGAATTCCACTGTGGCATTTTTCCTCACATAACCACCGCTATCAGTTTTGTGTACATCATCGTCATAGTCGTATAGTTTATGCATAAATTGCAAAACTGCTTGTTCTTCTCATCCTCAGTAAGTTTGTACTTTGTGTGTATTCAACTGATTATTTGACAAGATGTGAGCTGATGTGTTAGGCGAGAGCGAGAAAAAATATGGAGAAGCGTTCAGCGTCTTTGTTGAACAAATGGAAGATGAGAGGGCAAGCTGACAGATGAGCAAGGAGTGTTGGATGTGTGTGTGTTTGTGTGTTCTCAAGTCAGACTGTTTCACTGGTTCGTTGGTGGTAAGGTAACCATGTAGCACTCGGATGAGTGTCTGATGGACCAGCAGCATTGTGTAAAACTATTTAAATATTATTATTGAATTTGGCTGGAATGAATTAGCATTTATATATATACCTGCGTGTGTATATGAGAGCCAATCCCACTGTGTGATAGCATTATCATTGTTCCTTTGCCACTATGTAACAACACAATCGCTCACTACCTACAACTCTGACCCTTATCACACCGCCGTTTTACAATTTGTATAGGGAAAGGTTGGCTACGGTTGTCATATTTATTTTCTTCAACATTTTTGCTCTGTCTGTCTGTCCAAGAACAAGAAGTGGCTCTGTTCGTTTGTTGTGCCCAGAGGAACAGTGCTCAACTTGTTGCCCATCTCCACTCCTCCAGAGTAGTTGAATTCTATACGGGCAGCAGCAACTGCACTCTTTGTGTGTATCTGTCATCTTCATAACACAGTCAGAAAAAAGGTGGTTCTTGTTGTATTGTGTAGCAATCACATGAAAAGGTGAAATCTGGGGTCATACTCGGCGGTCACAGCTTCGTCAGTGAGTTTTCCGAGACGAACATGGAGTCATTATGAGTGTGGATCCAGTAGCAACTGGTAAGTTTGTCAGAATTATTCTTCGTACTTATTATGTGTCTTTAATAGGCTTTTCTTGGTTTAATGACTACTCTGTCACCGAGCTGTAAGATTGGTGCGAGGAAATTTGTAAGGGGTAGTACAAACAAATGAGTAGATGTAGTGGCACATTACACACGCATCCTCATAGGTGATCATGAGAAGAAGAAAATAAGTATACACGTGCAACATGCTCACTGATTGATTGTGTGTGAATTCTTTTTTCCCCCAGATACCTCGGTGAGTTGTTGGTGATTTGCGAGATGTCTGGTCTGATTTACATTCTTGCGAAGCTGGTGAATAATATCGGGCTAATTTCCATAGCAAAAGATGCAAATGGAGAGAGGATATTACATACAAAGGTTGTGGACTCAAATACTTGAAGAAACATTTCGCTCATTTCCTCATCACCGTCAACAAGACATTCCTCCTCCTGTCCAGCAAGAACAGGTGCGTGATGAGATTTTCCAAGGTCAAGTAAAAATCTGTTACTGCTCGTATCAATTATTTATAGTATGGTAGGCAGGCATAAAGGTGCGGATGGCGCTAGCATGTGCCATCCATAAGGCTGTCAAAATGTAAACACATATGAAAGGGATTGCAAATATACAACTCGTTTGACTGGAATGGGACGCAGGGAGCTGGAGCTTGACGATCAGGAGGACCATCATAATGAGCATCAGTATGTCAGAGGCAAGTAGACACTCCGCTGACTTCTTCTCAGTCTCATCATCTTCCCGTCAATCTGGAGGAGATTTGTCGCAAACAATTCCAACCGCCGAGAATCAAGAGGTCAAGAACTTAGTCCATCAACACCACAATAGTCCAGAGGGAGCCAGTAATGGCTATGCGTCCGACGGGGACTCTGTCTTTCTGACTGAAGACGAAGATGAGAAGGAAAAGCACAAGAATAGCAACAGCAACGCACTAGTCACACACATTTCTCAAAGACTCCACCAATTCTTCCGTTCTAGTCCATTGAAACAACTAGGCCGTCGGAGAACAATTGACTCCTCTGCTGGCCAACTACAAGATCAGCAGGGGCCGAAAGAGCCATTGGAACGAGCTTTGAGTCACAAGCGACTCTCCCTTCCTTCTGATAGACTATGTAATCAAAACTTAACTGATAATCAATGTGACCGTGGCCAGTCGCTCATAAATCAAGCTACCAATCAAGGGACAAATCACCATGTGGGCACAGTCATCCAGACGAAACGGTCCTTATCGAGAGCTTCTCTTCTTCCTCCTCCTCACTCCAGTCCTAGACAAAGTCATGGTGAGGCCTCAGAGTACAACGACTGGCAGTTTTGGCGGGTAGACCTCCCCTCGGTGGACTTCGGAGCTGTCAACAAAATCAATACGGAAAGTACCAAGTACAGCGGGAATAACGAACAAACTTCTTCATCTGGGCTGGTAGGAGGTCAAATACAAGGTGATGACTCATTCTATTATGAGCACCATTCTCTACGTGATAATTACTCAGGACCCCTTAAATTACCCGACCTCAATAACAACGGAAACAGTGAAAGTAAATTTAGAATTGTTTGGCCCTACACTTTTCCTCCGACAAGTGTAAAGTGCCCCGAATTTCATTACGTCCTACTTCCTTGTGTCACTTGCATTCAGGATGGTTGTGGGACAACGACAACAGCAACACCAGAAAATAGAATTGTTGGTGCTGGAGTGGAAGAGAGCGGATGTGAAGATGTTGAGAAGGAAACTTTTACTGTGAACTCGGGAGACAGAAGGGACAATAATCCGGGGATATTTTGGGCTCATAACAGTCAACTATTTTGTGGCCATCCTCGCATCTTTTACAACATGGGCAATCAACAAGGGAAAGACAAGGATCGCGGTAACGATCCCAGCGGTCAGAGTGCGGGGACCGGGACAGGGAAGAAATCCAAAGGTGCTAATGCTTCCACACCCAGTAAATTCGGCAACTTATTACGTGGTGGGACGAAATTAAGTCTGCATACGGGTAGTAATACTGCTACAGCAAGTACACCAACGGCAGGAAGTTCGTCATCCACGGGACCAGGAACAACGACTACGACGAAGAGTGTCAAAAACCGTGCACCGCCACCACCCCCACCAACAACAACCAGTAATAAATTCATACATGATGACGCCGCGGTTCACGAGGGCGATCAGGATGATGATGATCATATGGGTGCTCGTAGTAAGAGGGCTCGTAGTACAACAAGTGGACAGAGGGTGGAAAAAACTGGCCCTGAAGCAAGTTCACCTGTGACGCCACTGCTCACGCTGGAACAACAACAAAAGCTGCAACAGCTGCAGGCTCAGAATCTCACCCTCTTGCATGCAACCAGATTAGCCGGAGCCAAAGATGAGCAAGATGAGGAAAATCTCGACTATGATTATGAAGATGCCAGTTCTATTGGCGAGTCCTCGGACAATGGTTCATTGTCACTGACAGTGGCAGAGACGTACCGGACTGCAGCTAATGGTCAGTCTTCATCCCCCTCATTCTTACCCCTCTGCATGTGTCTTATTACTCTTCATACAGTCATTACCAACAATCCCCCTTCCTCCACTTATACAGAAGGATTTTTTTCAAAATCGTCCTTTTTTTCTGTATCTATATACATGCCTGAATCCATCCAATTATTTACAAATCCTTGGTCCATTGCAGAGTTAATCTTCTCTTAAAATCCTTCCCCTTAAACATTTTCTCCTCGTCTGCACACACTAATCATCACCATAACATAAATCCAAAATACTCCTTTAGGTTTCGTTCCAATAATTATTTCATTAAATTCCTCTTCCGCTTGTCAAGTTATTTGCTGTTTGTGGAAAGAGGAGGTGGAAATTTGTGATCTCATTTGACCACAACAAGCCAAGTTTGTCATTTGGTGGCTGACGTGTTGTCATCATTTATTTGACTCATGTGATCTTCGTGCTACTTAGGACTGACCTGTTCAGAAAGTTACTACTCAGCCCTTGCAAATCTGTCCCCTCAAGGCCCGCTCACGGACAATGGGGACGATGATGATACACTGAAAAATCAAAGTGACCAGCTGAGCATTGATTCTGTCGAGGTAAGCAGTCGTAATCGATAGTCACCAGCACAGTTTTCGCCATAAAATCTCAAATTTTTCAATGACATTTTTTTTAAATAACTTATATAATCCCTCGGGAAAGATTAGTGAATAATATTGTTAAAAATGTCAAAATTTGATGTAATATATGCGAATGTTAGATAGATTCATTTATGTCAAAGTCCGTGACAGCACAAATATTGACTGAGATGTACATCGATCCATCCAACTCGCTCATGTCATGCCGGTTATTTTGTTGTGGCCAATTTTAAACGTGTCATCATTGCCTACTGGCAGACTCTCAGTCAGTGGTGTAAACTTTGGGATGGAATTTCAGCCGATGTACTGTGTGTCATAGAAGGGATTTTCAGTGTTTTTTTTTCAACTCTATGTATTGCTTCCTTCTCATGTTCCGTCACATGAAATGTGTCGACTCGAGAGGCAGCTGTAAGTTTCATTGCTGATGGGTTGCACGCAATAATGATTAAGCGCACACGAATATGCCCCTGTGATCGATAAGAAAAACAAGAAATTCAAGCTATTTTTGAGGCTATATTATTGTTTTAAGTCTTTTACCAGTTTTTCCCTCATTCTCATATGCTCAGCCCTGAAGAGGGACTGTTAAAATTATTCGTGTACTTGTATGCATCATCATGTAATCTTTCAATGTATCATGCATGATATTCCTTGTTCTCGAGACTTGAATTTTGCCATTTCAAAAGCTCATTCATTCATGTGAATGAAGCCGCTTAAGCCGTGTGTGCCATAAATGAGCCCATAGCTTCTACATATGCTCATGTGGGCTCCTTCATGCCAATTAGATAGGAACGCAGTTGAGACCTTAACAATGTAATTATTTGAGACGAACAAGAATTGCTGAAAATCCTGGTTGTTGTCAAGTAGTAAATTCGTGGGTATATACACGTTGATACGAACACGATTTTTTTCTTTGATGGTTTCAGCTAATCATGCCCACAGTGGAAACTAACGGCAATGAGATGCTCATGATGGAAGATGACACACAGGTCTTCGCATCTCCGTCGACGGATCTCACGTTCAAGTAAGTCAAGCAAGCCAGACGTGGCTCGGTGGACATTGCAATAAAAATATTCTTCTCCCCATTTTTTTCACTCTCCTTGTCCTTTGTTACTTGATGTGCTAATGTTACCATGCGTGCATTGTGTGCATCTTATTTTTCTCCTGATGAATCCTCTCTGGTTTCTCTCTAAATAACATGCTCACGCACTGAATTGAAGCTAATTTGTCTCCTGTGTCAAAGTCATCTGTCCATGCCCGCATCCGCATCTCCTTTCTTCGTTCAGATTTCTAGAGAAAAACCATCGGAGAGATTAACCAAAACAAAATTTTTTTTGAACCTTTGCAGTGGTCAACCTCGGCCAATGACAACAAGCTTCACATTGACAAGGAAGCGGAAGGTAGAACTGTCTTCGGTGTCAGCGCCTTTGGATGAAGCCACTCTTCAAAACCTTGCAGCTAGACGGGACTCAACTGTGAGCGAGCAATGTCTGGCTGGTAGGTTTTTCACAATCATCATCACCATTCTCTATATAGCTTGCTAATGGGACTATTTAGTCACATCAGTATTGTCATTGTATCCCCAATAATGTCCTCACGTTTACCTTGACTGGGTAATACATGAGACACGAGGGGCTCATACACACACATGCGGGGGGGGGGGGTATTATTATGGTAGCAAATCACCATTACGTAAGTTTGGACATTGGAAGCCATGACAGCAGCGGCGACAGTTGTGTCGGTTGCTTACGCCACACACATCCTTTACGTCATACGAAAATGTAGACATTTTACTGTTGAATCATGTCGGGTGTATTAAGAGCTAGGATGAGTTTGGTGGAAATTAGGAGAAATTAAAGTTTGATAATTGGTATAATTACAGAGTGAGAAGGAGAGAGGAGGGTTTGGTGGAAATCCTCTGCGGATTTTCTTTGCGAAAGAAAGTGTAAAGTTTTAAATGAAGGCTTCTGTTTGTGTGTGTGCCTGTGTTCGTGCGTGAGTAGTTAAAAGATGACTATGTGGCAAGGGTAGCCAGCCGTCTATTTAGTTAAATTACCGGGTCAAGGGATAAGAGCTTGCTTTGATAGTTTTTTTTTTCCTTCAAGCCCCTTCTACAAGAGGGATTTCAAGTTTACAGGTAACGAGGAAATTACAGCAGTCATATTTTGAGCAATTATTAGAGGAATGGGGAAAAATGAAGACAGGGAGGATTTTTGGCACTTCGGATGATAGTGATGATGATGATACATTGAGCTGTAAGCGACAGGTAGACCGAGGACGGCAGCAATAATGTGTATTGGATGCTGTCTGAATATGCTGAAGAATCTTGGCATTTCATCCTCACATGGTGGTAGGGCAGGTAAAAGGTAATGACGAGCAGTAGCCATTTGTTGTCGAAGACACGTGTATGTGTGTGAGCTTGCTCTGCTCATATTAGTAATCATCGCTACCATTTACCGTGCTGAGCTTGCATGTCCGCTGTACCCCATAATAATAAATTGAGTCGCACCTTGGTACAGGTCGTTAAGAAAGAAGCAGCAAGACAAGCTTGTTCTCATCCTCATCATTGGATCCCACACCAGTGTCAGCAGCGAGATGGTAGCTTCGTGATTTAGGAGCAACGTGGAAATTGAGCTTGGGTTTTCTAATATGAGTCAAACCCGGGAGCATGGGGTATAGTATAGAGTGTGAATAGGTTTACTCGCTTGTCTACCTTTCAAACTCACACTATGCACGCCCAGAATTATTGACTCTTCTTCCGTCTTTCTGAGATATCATCATCAGCAGCGGTCCTCTATTTCTAAGAGACATAAAAACTTGAATAAAATCAGCGCACTATTGCTAGAAGACGAAGATCTACAGTCATATTCCACCCGCAACAGAACTTTTTACAGCAGACGCATTCACCTTCACTTTCGTTTTCAAATTAATCCAAACGGCAATTAACTCCTATTGATCCCGAGGTAGTTCTAACGTTATAACACTATACAAACATAGACCAGATGTGAGCAAAGTTTAATAATAATTCACCATGCTCACATAAGGATAAACTCACTCACGACTTAGAAAAGCAAGGAGATTGATTGCGAAGAGTATCCATTGTTTCAGCTCTCTCATATACATCTCAGTTTGGCTGGGAATTATTACGTGCTGACAAGTCTATTCAGCAATCATCTCGTCAACATGGATGAGACAAAAATCTATATGCGGGAGGAAAGAAAAAAAGAGCGCATGGGGTGTTTGTTATTGGGAAAGTTGTTGCTCCCGTTTAGTCACGATCAGATCATCGTAATGTGAGATGAGGGTTGCAGCGGAGCCGGTCTATAACTTTTAGTCAAGCTACTTATACACTCATACTTGTGCTCACTAATGCTTGCAACTACGAGGATAATTGCTCACGCTGGGCAAACTGAAGGCAGTTGATGTATTTTTACCGCCCAACTTTACACATGTGCAAAGGTTCGCTCATGTTTGGGAGTATTCACCTACGGTCAGTCGATGATGATGACTAGTACATTGTCCTACTACAAATTCCCCTCATCTTATGTTGACCCTCCCGATGGAATAATAAGCAATCTGCGACATCCGACATAACTATATTGATAAGGCGCTGAAGAGAACGGAAGCAAAGGGATGGACAGTGGATTGAAAATAATTACTCTCCATGACTGCTCATTTCCGTCCACATAGTCGCCAATTTACCAGCAAGCTGACTGACGAACTGAGTGAGTGAGGTACAGAAATGACAAGGAAGTTGTTGTAGCGAGCAGAGCTGATGAATATTAGCCTCACACCCACGGTCCTTGATCAGCAGCATGTAATGGGTTTCTAGTGTTGTTTGTTAAAATCCTGTTGCTCCGCAAAAGTTGATTTAAATGCAAATGTTCTGATGAATGAGTGATTGACAGTAGGGGCTGAACTTACATGTTTTTTTTCTACATTATTGCAAGAAGGGAGGAGGGAGTGTAAGTGAGCAAAAGTCATTTGATTTCACATGCTCATACTTAGTTGCGGAAAAAGAAAAATATGTGTGAGGGAGACGATGATAAGGGTTTGTGCGAGTACAGCGGCGGGATTCAGTGCATGGAATGATTAGTAACTCATGACATCTTTAACAGCGGACTGAGAGTCATAGAGTGAAGCGGCGCTGTGAGCCGTAGTTTATTTCTATAATTCTCTACAGGCGTTCTGAATTTGCCAGCCCGTATACATGTGCTCGTCATATTTCAAAGTGGTAATGATGATTACGATTACAAAATCAATGCTCCTCCTCCTCCTGTTGGTCGTGGTGCAATACACCTCTCAAGACCTTTGTGTCTTACATGCATGAGATCCGGCGGCCGATGCTTTTGCCATGTGCAGCAGTGAATCTCTCGAGCGTGATAGTCATGCGATTTCAATGATAGAGCTTCAATTACGACCAGCGCGGTAGTATAGTGATCAACTTGGGATTTTCTCATGGTCTGCTTGTCAGCGTCCTCATGTATGCTATGTTACTGCCACCGCCAGTAACAGTTAGTATTAATTTTGAGCATGTTTAGCGACGATGATGACTGCGGCGGCGGTAGAGCAAGGGAACGTGAATGAAAGGGCCAAGTGTGTCGGTATGGAAAGGGAAGGGAAATTATGAAGAAAAAATAAGGTGATTGTTGCGTGTGTATTTGTGTGTAACAAGTTAATGTGCCCTGAGTTCACTCAAAGGCTTTTTTTCTATTTACGAGGTAGACAGACAAGTCAGCAATGTGTTCATCTATTATTATTTCTCACATTGTTCCTCCTATTGTCGTTAACAATTATTGAAGGTGTCTGCTGGGGAGGTAAGAGGTTAGAAAAAGGGAGTCCGATGTCATGCTATGCTAACAACAAACTATTCTTGTTGTTGACACCGTAACAATAGGCAGTATCAGTGAGACTGTTAGCTCCAGCATGTGCGCTCAAATACTCGTTAGAATTTTGCACGGTGGAATGTACAACAGGGTGAGCCAAGGGAAGTTTGACACTTTTAATATTGAATAGCTTCTAAATGGACTCCCATGTCCAAGTAGGCTTCTCCATGGTGATTGTAGACCGGAACTACGACTCTTCTCACGGAGTGTTGAACTATTGGGACAATTGTATAACAGGTATGACTCATCATCGTGTCATTTGACCTCGCTTCTCTTGTGGAAAAAACTCTTTCGTGGTTGTTT
Organism: Deuterosminthurus bicinctus; assembly: GCA_034698825.1. Taxonomy (NCBI): domain Eukaryota; kingdom Metazoa; phylum Arthropoda; class Collembola; order Symphypleona; family Bourletiellidae; genus Deuterosminthurus; species Deuterosminthurus bicinctus. The sequence continues at coordinate 95,315 of JAQIWI010000029.1, forward strand.
AATGGAAGAGATAATTTTTAAAAAGTGCACAATTTTTTTCCACTATCAGTCTTGGCTATTATTTTCTCTCGCTTGTGTGTGTATGTAGTGAACGTGTGTTTGGATGTGCGTGCATGGTAGGGAGAACAACATCCTGTACCGAATTAGTCAGCAAGTTAGGCCCTAACCGATACATGCTTTTGCATGCATCCCTTCTTCTTGTCAAAGTCAAATGCACAAACAGGGCACGAACTCCAATGCTGCTGGTCTGTGCCCTATGATATTGGGGAGTGTGAGCCATAATAAGAGAGTTAAGTTGTACTCTCAGAATGAGAGATTGTGATTCCGTGCCTGTGAGAAACACACTCTCCATCTCATCCATAACCGTCCCTACTAGTACTTCTTTTCACCCCGCAGCCTGAGTTTCTGTGTCAAATTTCATTGAGGAATCCGGTGACTAGTAACGATGGGCTCTTTTCCCCCTGTGCAATCATCATAATAGTAAGGAGGATTTTTATTTCACCACTGGCCCATGACTTCAACGCTCCTCTCCGTCTCGTCACCACGCCATTCCCACTCGCCATGGAGCAGTTGTATAGATCACTATTCATGTCATGATTAATTTTTCTCATCCACTCAAGCTTCAATTGTTCCTGGCCGTCTGTATACCTTTTTAGTATCCGTAAGAAGAACGGGATTGTGAGAAACTGTCGCAGTAGTGTGCTCTTCATTCATAGAAGCATCAGGCAGTCGAGTCAGTGCTTTTTCTGTGCCATTCTAAACGTGTGAAAGGAGTGAATGAGCAAACTGAAGCCTTTTCCCAGTGCTGTTTATCTGCGTGTAAGTGTGTGTGTGTGTGTGTGTGTATCTCTTTGTGTACTTCTACGGAATCACGGATGATTTTTTCCAAAATCCTACACGTCATTGAAGTATTTAAAGGTACCAGACCTTTCTCAATTACCCTGTGAACCATGGACGTTATTATTGCCAACATTTTGTTATGTGTCATTTAGCGATTTGATAGTATTAATGAAGATTTTTCATTTAATTTCTAAAGAAATCTGCGTCACAGACCACAGGCACAGGTCACAGGCAGGACAGCAGCACGGCGTCACTGTCACTACTACACTAGAATCACTAACTACACTAGTCGCTATTCACGATATTCATGAACACGTATTAAGGTAGACTTTAATAGGTTAGTTAAGTCTTAGTGGACTCACTGCATTATTATGCATGTGTCGACAGCTCACACAGTACAATTTTTTATCTCTGTATTGTTAAATGCACGACGGTTTTTATAAAAATCGCGTTGAGACAAAATGCGGAACGTAGGCTATCTACAGATAAATTGGGAGCCGAGTAACTATTCTTACTTAATAGACTCCAGGATACCGGAGCATTATGAAACTGCAAAGAATCACATCATATTTCGAGTGAATTTCCTCCGAAATGAGTCCGCGGAGGCACGAGTTGGCCTGGTCCCACAGTTGGGCAGTCAACAGGATGGAAAGAAAGTGGAGGATATGGTGGGACAGTTGTTGGTGTACATGCTGGGGTTGATCCTTCTTTTTCTGGTGATTAGAAAGAAGTACAAAGGTTAACTTTCCCCGACGCATGTGTGTTTGTGATTGTGTCCACGTTTGTAGGAAATGCGGATAGAGTAATTTATGCATGCTCTGACCATGTTTTGAAATTAGGTGAGGGTTCGTCTTCCAATGCAAATTTCGCCCAAGCCCGTCGCTACAACTCCGTGTCGGACGTGCCATTACCCGAGAGCAATGTGTTGCGAAAAGTGGCCAGTCTCACATTGGCAGAACAACAGAGCCAGAGTACGAATAGTTTACTTGCCAAAGGTGCCGTTACCAAACCAAAATACTTGCCGGAGAAGCTGGACTTCCGAATGTATGAGAAGTTTGAGGGCCAGATGCTGATCAATTGGTTCGTCTCCTCATTCCAAGAAGATCACTACCTCAAGGATCTCCTGGCACCTCAAGACTTGAAGATACTGGCGGCTCAGTACTGCACGCTACTTCTCGCTGCTGGTGTGCTCAAGCAGATTGAGGAGAGTGAATCCACGCCGCTTGACTGTCTCTTTCGGGTAAGTCACCCAGCTTTCTCTTAACTTTTACTGAACTAACTCAAGTTATCTGACTTTGCAGCCTGACCTCATGTACTATTGGTCTCATTCCGAGTCCCCTGCAATCTCATGTAATGTTCCTGGGAAGTTACCACCAGTTTCCTGGCCTCCACCAGCCAGTGAAATGGTCGCGCCAGTTCGTAATGGTGCTAAGTATACAGAAGCAGGTGAGCGAAACTTTTCCATGAGTGTTAATGTTAATCGGGGCTTTTGGTGATGGTGGACTATGTGAGTTTACTGGGAAGATGTAACGTCAAATGGGGGGCTTTTGAATGAGGTCTGGGGCTTTATAAAAAAGCATGACGTGGGCATATTAACTATACAAGTTTGCTAATGGGACATGGCGATTAACACGGGGCATGCTATTCAATGGTTCTGCTGGATTACAGCGACGGATGGAAGTACAGCAACGGGTAAAGTACCCGGGTCAGAGTGCAGTAGTCGGACATTATCTCCCGAACATTTACCACCCGCAGGAACCGTTCCTAAGACTGTCAGTCATTTTGAAAGTGAAATTGACTTAACACGTGCTGTCGAACAATGTGTCGGTTTGCCCACTAACAAAGACTTACCGGAAGCAGGTCGGTACTCTAATGGGAAATAATTTACATAACGCACTTTTTTTATTTATCCTCTATGTTTACTTGCCATATTAACACTTGCATGAGAATTGAGATGCTTGTAGTTATTTGAATCCTTCTTCCTTACCATAATATTGCACTCTATCCCATCTGTGTATCAAGTACGAGTAAAACTGAATCATAACCTCTGCTCCTACAGAATTTCAACAGACAGTTATGGGCTTGAAGCGAGAACACAAGGAGATCCTTCATAAGAAAGAGGCAGAGCATGCTGTTCAAGTCTTTTCCTTGAGAGGTGAGAATGAGGAGCTCGTAGATAAGTATTTGAAGAGGATTCAAGAGTTGGAAACGGAAGTTGAGAAGTTGAAGACCATCAATGAGATTCAGGTCGGGAAATGTGTCACCATATTTTACTTAGCACAGCATGATGAAGACTTCAATCTAACCCTGGTCTTGACTTGTGTAGAGTTTGACATCCAAAGCTCAGCAGGACTTTGGGTCACCAACGATAGAGGCTCCGATAGTCAATGGAGTCGCTGCACCTCCACCGCCACCACCACCGCCGATGCCTGATTCTAGTGTTCAAGCCCCACCTCCACCTCCAATGCCAGGCGCATTTGGACCACCACCGCCACCTCCACCGCCGATGCCTGGATCTTTTGCTGGTGCTCCCCCTCCCCCACCCATGCCAGGAGCTCCTCCACCTCCACCCATGCCAGGAGCTCCTCCACCTCCACCCATGCCCGGATCATTCGCCCCACCTCCACCACCAATGCCTGGGGCCCCTCCACCCCCACCCATGCCGGGATCCTTCGGCCCACCACCTCCACCAATGCCGGGTGCTCCACCTCCTCCTCCAATGCCAGGTGGAGGTCCTCCACCACCACCTCCAATGTTTGGTGGGAGTTTGGCTGGACCCCTACCTCCTCCACCTCCCCCCATGTCAGGTGGTCCTTGTCCCTTTCCACCTCCACCGCCCGGTGGATGGGCGTTGCAAAAGCCAGGTAAATTCCTATGTACTTAAATTCTTATTACCTGAGGGTCAGTCATATTATGACGAGTTGTACACGAATGTAATGTTGTCATTTCTTTGGATTAGAATCTCGCAAGAAACCTATCAGTCCGAAGGTGCCTATGAAACCACTGTACTGGACCAGGATTCAGTGCCCTGCTAATATGACGCCGAAAAGTTCTCCAGAGGAAGAGCCCAAGTGCGCTAAAGATATTTTACATACAGACACCATATTTGTACATGTATCAAATATTTTTAATGACATAGTTTAATGCATCTTGCAGAGAAAGTAGTACAAAAGACAATTCAAGGATATGGGAGATGTTGGATGAGTTACCAGTGGATAATTGGGACGATTTCACAACTCTTTTCTCACGTCAAGTGGTCGAGAAGAAGCCGAAGAAGGTGGTGGAGGAGAAGCCAGTCAAAGTGCAGTCAATGAAGATACTGGATAGCAAGCGATCACAAAACGTTGGGATTCTGGTCAAAAGCTTGAATCTAGATATTAATATTGTAGAAAATGGTAGGATTATCTTCTTACTGTCCTTCCTTTTTCGTTCATTGAACTTTGTCCAGGGTACTGAGAAAATGTACTTTCTTTCAGCTATCTTCGAGTTTGATCCCAACATTCTTAAACTGGAAACACTGGAGAAGATACTGGAGAATGTGAGTGGCTTTGCTCAAAAGTCAACTAACGTTTGGTAATTGGTAATAATTATTGTTACTATATGGGCAGAAAGCAACTTCGGACGAATTGCCTATACTGGAGGACCATGTAACCAACAACCCAGACATTCCTTTGGATAAACCGGATCAATTCCTTTATGACCTTAGTCGTATTCCATTCTGCGAAGATCGCATTAGATGCTTGATATTTCAAAGTAGCTTCTTTGAGTCCTTAACATGTTTGGAGGCGAAGCTAAGCAACCTCCGACTTATCTGTGAGCAGCTAATGTCTTCCAAGGAACTTGAGAGAGTCATGGCTCTCATTCTCACCTATGGAAATTACATGAATGGTGGTAACCGGGACCGTGGGCAGGCCGACGGATTCACGCTGGATATCCTACCAAAACTTCGAGATGTCAGAAGCAAAGATAATACCTACACCTTCCTCCATTTCATAGTCTGCTCGTACATAAAGGTGAGCTGGGACTTTGCTGTGTGAGAGTTATCCAGTGAATTAATGGAAATTAAAATTGCAGATGTACGACGTTGAGAAAGGGACACCTAACTCCAAGCTACCAGTTCCAGAGCCAAGTGATATTGAAAAAGCCATGAGTCTCAAGTTTGATGAAGTTGAAGTGGACCTGAAGGGTCTCAAAACGGACCTAAATAGTAAGTAAATATGAACTGAAGTGACAATATGACATCTATTCATGCAACAACTCTGCTCTTTATTTTCTAGGATGTGAACGGACTACGGAGAAAGTTATTCGAGGATCTAAAGAGGAACATATGGAGCCATTTAAATCCAAGATGACGACCATAGTAGAGCAAGGTAAGTTACACTGGAACTCAGTCAGTCCTTTCGTTAACCGTGTACAATTGTTTTCTCTTTTACTTACAGCTAAAAAGAAAACGTGTGAGATTGAAGAAAACCTTGAGATAGGGAAGAGCACGTAAGTTTGTCCATCTAAAAAAGTTTGTCCTTTTCGTCATCAACTGTATAAGTGAACTAATTCAAGTTTCCATTGAAGGTTTGAGCTCACAATGAAGTTCTTCGACTACGTCCCCAAGAAAAAAGGCGGGGAAACACCAGCTCCGGAGGATTTCTTCACGGTTTGGGTTCCATTCTGTCGGGATTTCAAGGAAATTTGGAAGAATGAGCAACAAAAGATTCTGAAGGAGATGAAAAAGGAGGCAGAGAAGATAGTGAAACAGAAACAAAGCGCATTGAGAAGTAATATTATCAAGAAGCGCGCCGGTGGACTCGTGAGTGAAAGCAGTCATCATAAATATTTTCCGTAGGAAGACAATGACGAAAATATTCATTGGTTTTTTTTATTTTTGGAAATTTCAGAAAGATAAATTCCGGAAGATGGAGAAAAACGCAGACTCTCACAAAAAGAAGTAGTACGTGCTACTACCCTTTCGCAACTACGTACTTTAGAAAAGGTTCAATGTTATTCCTTACCCACATTCCCAAACAAACGGGTTCCAATCCGTGTCGAACGCTAAGAAACTATTAAGATTTTTTTCTAGTGTGGTTACTTTAGCGTATTAGCTACATTATGCATAGATTTCTTCAACGACTTTCAGTAGAGTATAAAGATTATTTGAAATTTCTTGCCTCCTATACAGCCAGAGACTTTATTTATATTTACTCGCGCTGTTAAATTTTAATGAGTAAAGAACAAAACGCAAATAACTACACGCACGATAAGACAAAAAAAAACCTTGTTAACCTGTTTCATTTTCAATAAATTCCATGCAAAACGTTACATGGAATTATCATCAGTGCTCCAAAACAGCTATGAGAAAAACAACTGTTGCAAGCAAAAACTGCTCAAAGAGTAACACTGGGTAAGCTACATAAACATATCATCAAAGCCAGGTGGCGGTGGCTCATCTGGATTGGGAACAGCCCAATTAGGACCTGGTCCAATTGGGTGAGGGTTGGGATTCGGAGGTCCGAAGGGATCGAACCTTGCACCAGGAGGAACTGCTCCAGGTCTATAATTACAAATAGCAAAATAGATCAACATCTCAATTTCTCAGCAAGTCATTGCTAATTCAATCTCGCTTACGGCAATCTTCCTGGTGGCCCAATACGCGGTGTCCTAAACCCGCGAGGATCTGCTATCATACCAGCACCGATTCCACCCAGAGGATCTAGGTCGGATCTTCCCAGCCCTCCGCCACCAAATGGTGGGCCAAATCTAAAATTCAAATAATCAGTTCCTGACTGTCACACGACGACTGTACCTATCCCCCCCGCTCATTAGTAACTTACAAAGGATTGAATCCACCGGCAGGGCCTGTAGGAGGTGGACCAGCTCTTGGAATCCCAGGACCGAAAGGCATTGGACCGCCACGAGGAAATCTGTCATCCCGTAAGGGATCATCATGATGTATAATAATGGCCTGCCGCTGTGCCGAATCCTCATTTCTAGTCTCAGTCTTAACTTTGTCATCATATGGTCCTTGGAAGGGAGGTAATCCTATTACTTTCAATCCCAATGGCTCCATCAACTCCGTCCAAATCTGTTTCTCCAATTCTTCAGCCTTATAGAAAACAGACTCTGCACTGGCTTCATTCTGGACAGATTTGTCAGGATCATAACGAATGAAATTAGGGAGCTGAAATGTTGATGCAGCAGTTTTGTGAGCTTGGTCAGATGATGATGATGCTTGACCACTACTGCTGCTGGTTCCAGCATCTGAAGATTGCGATGTGGATGCATCGACGGAGTCGATTCTTGACACTGTGACCACAGCTGTGACATCACGAACAATTTCGATAACTTTCAGTTGATATTTTATCGCAGGATTGCACGGTTCCACGTAGTCATAAGTGAAAACTGCAGTTGGAGAGTTTGGGGTTTCATTGGACCACCCAAGGGGTAATCTTTCGGTGTACTTTTTATCATTACTCGAGTTGCTTGAAGAGGATGACTTCTCTTCTCCCTTCAATGGAATTCGAAGGCCGGCACGAACTATGGACCAGTGGACTGAAAGAATCAGTACGCCCAGAGACGACTTCACGTTGTCCTTCTCTATTGTGTACAGCGTTTCTAGTCCTGCTGGTATCTTGGAAGCAGGCTCATGTTGCTTCTTTTCACTTGACTTGTCAACCCCTGACATGGCGACTGAGATTTTTCTTCATGCACTCCCAGAATACACAAACAATTTCAACGATGACTTGTAATTTCACACTTTTGCTGCCACTGTGATATTACATCAAATGTGATTATTAAGCAATGGATCTTACAATTGGCTTCACAAAATACAGCACGCGCTCACCTTTTGACCTCTCCTTCCTCGTCTACCTGTCACTTCAAAAATTGCACGTTTAAGAAAAGATCCCCACCACAAACCGATGTTCTTCTTCAGATGTTGACTTGAAAAAGTCTGAAATTTCTGAAACGATGACAACACTCCAAAACGAATCAAGATGATTCCAAGTACCTTACTGACCGCTAAAGCTATCTAATGTGTTAATTATGCAAAAAATTAATGAATATCTGGACTGGAAGGTAATCAAAAGAACGACGGAGAATGTTTGCAACTCGACGTTTCATGTGGAAATTTTTGCACTGGAATTACCGCCACAAGAGTCGCGGGCATTTCGAAATTTTGACACGTGTAATTTTTCCCGAGAAGATTCAACTTTGTGGTCTCAAGAGAAGTTCATTTTTCTATTTTGCGAAGTTTATTCACTATAAACTTCATTAAAGTTTCTGTAATTTTTAATATGATGGAAAAGAAATAAAGATGTTTGCTAGTATCTTGTAGTGGATAAGGATTAAATTGTTGTAGAAGCTTGGGAAGTGTGAGGAAAAGCATACTGACAGCCAGCTGTCAGATAATCTGATTTTGTCGAGTAGCAAGAGCAGGTTGCAAATCATCCTGCCAATCACTGAAGGTAAGAAACTGAAATTTGTATAAAATGTCATTATTATCTAATATGGAAAACAAATTTGTGATCTCAGTATAAGTAGGATCACGACAAGTAAACGATTGATTTATCTGCAGCTTTCAAATCACACGAAAGGGAAGGAAATTCACGGATGTGTGACTTTTAATCACCCTCGTAATTTTCTTTATATTGTTTCTAGTTACTGCAATTGTTCCTGTCTTCGCAAGTGGAACCATTTTAGCTTCCTGAAGCCATGGTACCAGCCGATAAAGAAGTTCTTTTGAATACCAAGTAGGCGTCACTTTGCCATCGCCATCACTTGTTGTGTTGCGAGGCTTCGTGGCCAACTTCTCTCTCAGATCCGTGCCATTAAAACATTAATTGTTGAGGATTGAAAGTTGAGTTTGTAATTAAGGGTCCGAAGCCCTGTTCAGGGCGGATGTGTTAGCCAGCCATTAAAAATGAAGAATGCATCATGAGTAAGACGAGGGGGGTCAAATTTCCAGCGGGAAATCAAGACGAAGATTTCAGCTCCGATGAGTCTATTAGTTCAAGGAATAATTCCTTGTATTCACGATCCGACTCTGAAAACTCCTCGCCCCGAAATAAAGTGTCGGGTTCATCCTCTTTATCATCATTCACCACAACACACGCAACTGTGTCATCAGAAAACCTTAGTGACCCCGACGTCAGGGAAGATATTGTTATCAGCAACTCCTCTGACAGGACTTCTGATACTGACAGTGATAGCAGAGAAGTCCCTTGTTCAGCAAAATCTGAACCTTACCACCAGTCAACAGCAAACGCAAATCATCAGCCAAGATTCACTAAAAGTGCTAAAGTAGAACGACAAACTGTCAGTGCTTTTGGTGAGCGAATTACTAAAACAACATCTGGCTTGATCATTCGGCATCCGACACTCAATCATCGCGCAAGACGCACTTTTTGGTGGAATATTTCTGGAGGTAGGCCTGAGAACGGGCTTGTAAAGAAAATGTACTCATTTTCAGTGAAATATCACAAAGAAATCTGCGTGGTTCTCTTTCTCTTCGCAAGTGGATTTCCATTCCTCAGATCCAAGTAGGCATATTTCTTACTATTTACTTTATGTCGTGTATTAAAATTTTACACAGCCATAAATTTCTTTACTATTAGGCCTTTGAAGACTCGTTCAGTTCAAACGCCAGGTCCATTCTTTGACCAAAAGGATTTCGGTGACTTAGTGGAAGACCACTACAAAGGAGAATATGTTGACCTTGTGCAAAATAAAATCCCAAAAGCACCGTCTTTCGTATTCTACTACGCACCCTGGGATTCAGAAAGTCTGGCAGCGAAGTCAGCATTTCTGGAAGTAGCTCGTCATTTTCGGTTGACCCATGGTCATCAAATTAAGTTTTATGCCGTGAATTGCTGGTGGCCAGATGGTCAGTGTCGTCAGAATTACAAGAATCTGTCTCACTATCCAATTTTTGTCGCTCACTTGAATGGGGCTGCGGTAAGTTTGGGATTTGCCTTATTTTTTTCAGCTCAAATAAATGATGAATTTGGTTAATTGATTGGTGGATTCATTTGTAAAATGCATTCACTCTACAGGGAATTATCTACAATGGTCCGATCAGAGCTGAGCTCATGATAAGGTTCATCAACCTTGCTCTTAGGCCTGTGACTCGCATAGACAATGAAGACGAGCTTTGGAGATTTAGGGCCCAACATGACGTACGTGAAAGCCGAATCGTAATTTCAAAGAACTAAATTTCAAATTGCTTTCATTTTTTGACTCTCTTGTGTGTGTTTTACAGGCTGTGATGCTCGCAAATTTTAACTTCAGCATTCCAGAATCTGCCGCCGCGTATGATATTTATCTTCAAATGGCCTTAAGAAATCTTGAAGCGGATCCGCTCGGTCAAGTTGGTTACGCCGTTTTTCTTAGGAAAAACTTAGCTGACAAATATTTTGTGACATCCTCGAATGCTATATCCTTGGTGCTGTTTAATGAAATTCACACTGCAAAGTGGCATGGCGGCTTTGCATCGCAAGGTACCCAATGCAGACCCTTCAGTCGCCAAATTAATAAGAAATTGGACTAATATATATATACTAATATATATACTAATATATATACGGACGTTCTCTTTAGAAACGAAAGCTCCAATCAAGCAAGTAGCAGACTGGGTTATGGAGCGGACCAAGTCCACCCCATTAACATGGGCGTACCGTGTTCGAAGTGGATTTTCCAACCGTCCTGTAACTTTAGGGCCTGTAGACCTAGCTCAAGAATTGACAAATGGTCCAGTATTACTACTGATTACTCGAAGATATTATCCCTCCGCCTATTCTCCATTTTATACGCAAGTGAAAGAAGTTGCATTGGACTACTTCAATTGTAACAAAAGTGGAAATGTGACCCGACTGCGTCGGTACACTCACAGAATCAACGCAGGTGAGTTGTGGCCGTCAATGTCGTGACGATGTTATTGAGTCAAAATCGTTGAGATTTCTTACTCCAATTCTTGCTTTTGAATTGCAGAATGGCTCAAGCTGTGGAAATTCATTCAGAAAATCTGCAACTCTTCGGAAAAGGCGAGCGTGAATTGTGAAATTATGAGGGAGCAACTAAGGAACTGGAAAAACGCTGGGACGCTCCTTGAGCGTGAGCCTTTGACAACCTATGAAGCTGTTTCTAGCTCTCTCAACTTCACTGGTCTCAGTTGTAGGTCAAGTAAGCCTCTGCGCTTCCTTGCCATTGATCCTGCGGACATTCCACATTTCATAGACTTGGCGCTGGGTGGTGTCACACCCGCTGCGTCCTCATTAACTAGTCAAGAACCTCTTGCTTTTATCATCGATGCGTCCAACAATCTAGTTTTGCCTTTGACCTCCTTCAAGACCTCCGAATTGGCATATGCTGTTCAAAATTACACTGCAGCTGTGATGAGTGGGGAACGACTGAGTGACAGTTTGCATCCTTCGCGCTTGTGGGTGGAAAAGTCCACCCCGTCCAAGAAGCTGATCAACATTGAGAAACTAAATGCGGAAAAGTTATTGGATTTGGTAGTGGATGGAAAAGAAGACGAGCTGGGTGTTCGTGTTCCATTATTTGTCATGTACACCGCCAGATTTTGTGGATATTGTGGGGTGGCGTTGGCGCAGTTTGTCTCCCTCGCAAATTTCCTCAGTGACTACAACACAAACATCAGACTAGCTCGCATTGACGTTTTTCGGAACTCCTTACCAGCACACATGGCAGTCGGAGAGCTTCCATCATTTGTCTTCTTCCCCGCCACCAAGTAAGTTTAAGATAAAGATTCACAACATTACTCTAGATGTTCAATATAGCTGGCCTGGCACTAACTAAGTGATTTTGGCTTTTTAACTGACTTGTCTTTTGAAATTGTTTCAGTAGGTCAGATGTACGGATCTTCCCTTCCGGAGAAGAGATTACACTCAAGAATCTTCTTAAGTTCGTACTGAGTGAGTTGGATTCTAAAGCCCGGATTGAGCTCAGTCTGCGAAGTCCATTGTGCTCGGAACGAAGCGAGGACGATTCGAGTCGTCTTCCTGCAGAAGTTCAGTACCAAAGTTCACGGGAAAATACTACGAAAGCAAGGAGGCGACTTCAAGAGTCTATGGGTCCAGAGCATTGTCAGGTGATTAATAGGAAACTAGTAACAAAGCAGATAGGCTCTGTCTTGACAGCACTCCAAGCGGAGATTAGCTCTGGATCAGTGTCCAGCCTATCTGACCTAACTTGGCAGCCTTCGCGTAGCTTCCTACTAGGTTTAAATAAATATAAGCACAAATACTTTAATGGAGATAAGCTTTATTTCATGGAAGAGTTTAGTACAGGGTCCGAGGCGGTTGAGTCAGAACCACTTTCTGACTCTCGGAACACTCTGAATGTCAAGAATGGATACGAACTGACTGGGAAGAGCTCTCACAGGGCCCATCATAATTTCGGCGTGGTTGATTTTGAAGCTGAATCGGTCGCCTTGTGGAGTCATCAGCTATTAGACCATTTGAGGTCCATGCGGTTATTTCTGGATGTAGCATAAGCCTGAGTTTTTGATAATCACGCTTATAATTAGCTTCCATTTATAGTCATTCCAGTGTATATACAGTGCTGCCTTGGAATTTCCAACATTTTTTTCTGGACGAACTGATATTCTTATATCGACGGATCAGCTGCTGGATGACGTGAAAAAAATGATTCTCCATAAAGTCTTTGATGATTAATGATGTAATAAGCAGCGGGTGTTAGGAGCGGACAGTGTTCGTGTCATTGTAAGTTGCCAAACATTAAGGCTTCATTTTGAAACTCAGTCAGTTTCTTATACTGACAGCTCTGGCCTTCAGCATGTCACGGTGGTCAATTTGATGTAGGTAGAATGCAGACATATTGCACCAAACATGTGATCAACTATATTTGCCTGGTTCATCAGAGCACCTATGATTTCACTTCATTGTCCTACTCACATTCCTCGAAGGCTAGTCAGAAAAAATTTCTTTTGCTTCACTCCCCCAAATAATGCGATGGTTCATCCATAAATTTCTCTCATGTGAAAACAGAATACCCTGGAGAATCCAAAGCAGAAAAGAACGAATCAAAATATATGTATATATATAGGTATATATGTCACCCAAGAAAGTGCCTCCATTTTTCCTCGATTTTTGATGGAGGAGAGATTCAGTCCGGTATAACCGATATTGTTTTATTATTATTATTATTATTCATTATATATAGTCCAATAAGATGTGTTTTCTGTGCAACTTTTGACACGTGATGTGTCCATGTGAAGCTAATCAATGTATACCTTTGTAATGGATAGGTTAAGTCTTCACTGCAGGACGAGATGTGATAAGTATGCCACGAGAGTATATAATAATAATATATATGCCCCATCGTTGTTATAAAATTAATAAATTCGCTATATTTTATAAAAAAAACTCCTTCATCTTCTTGCATACATGAAAGATTTTTGGCATGTCGCAATGTCCAATGTACCGAAGAAATCAGGGATTGACAGACTTGATTAATATTGAGCATTCGTGTATCCAGTATATCAACAATTTTATTCTTTGCCAGGAATGAAGAAGCCTTTTGCTTCCATTCCACTAAATGGATTTCTGGCTCTTTCTCCTCAAGTGTTGGACTCGACAGGGGAAAGTGCCCATGTCGTCGACAGCTATATAGCTACAACAAAGCATTTAAACGTTCGATTGGGATTGGGATTTTCAGTCAGTCATGCTTGCTTAAGCCACAAGTAAGTAGTGCTGTGCTTTGCTTGCACTGAACGTCTGTCGGTTAACTACACGAGCAGTCGCTTAGCCTTGGCACGTCGACGGCACCTTGCTTGTTGTCCTCTTCGTTCAAGTTCCTTGGAAAAGTGGAGCCCCACTCGCGTTTAATGCCAGACGGCTCAGTGTGCGCCAAAGTGCGAAAGGAAGCACGTTTCTCTTTGTATTGAGCTGAGCTACATGATATATGAACGTGAGAGGAAATTAACGGGTTTGATTGAACAGAACTGAATTATATTGCGTGGAAATCGGAGTCAAAATGTAGTAAATCATTGACTAGATGTTAAAGGAAGGTTTAAAATAATCGAAATCTAAGAAAGTGGGACGAAACTACTGCAGTTAGTTTTAGTATTGATAAAGGAATGAGCATGGCGAGGTACTCCAGCTCACGACTGAGCCATAAGGGCCAGGCGGAAGGGATCGTTTCAGTAAGTGTGGGAACTTAATATTTATTATAAATATGGTTTGGAATTTAATTTGAAGAAAGGAAAACTGAGATTATGAAATTTATTGAAAATTGCAGGATCGTGGGTTTCTAAAGCTGATAGAAAGCGTAGAAGCAACCATCGGGTCATTGGACGAGAAGAGATCTCCAGCTGTGCAAGAAATTCTGGTGAGTTAGGTTTGGTTGAGAAGTATGTTGGAGAAGAATTTTTAGGTGAAATTATGTTGTTCTTGTGGCTTATAGGCTGGAGATTGGCTGACTATGTCGGGGAAAGTTGTGGCCAAGATGGAGTACTTCCTGTCTGAGCTTCTTGTGGTGCGACCTGTGTTCTGCAAGACGGTCGTTAGGGAGTTGATTTTCAAATTCATCGTTTGTACAGCGAACTTGGATGGGAATGAGAAGCAGGATGAAATCACACTGCAAGAGAGCAAAATATTTGCTGTTTTACATCGGAATTTGAAGAAGATTTTCGAGTCTTTCCCAATGTGAGTTTTTAGTTGTGGTAGTTGACTCTTTATGCGAGACATGAATGAGTTCTGAGACGGCCATGGGGTTGTGTTCTAACCGACTACTAAAGTTAGAGCATATTCCTCGCGGCCCATATCAATCTTAGATTATGGGGAATGCATGGATTGTTCCGTGGGTTCATAATTGCGCTAAGAACAAAACTTTCCCGTATCAAACTTCATGGCTAGGCTTGGAAGCGAGTTAATTGATTATATTTTTGCATCTTTCCTACAGGTTTGAGGAGTATGGAGTCAGCACCATGTCCTCATTGTTTCCCTACATGACCAAAGGACCGCATGTTCATTATTGCTATGTGACGAACTTACTTAGCTGTATTGACTATATGCCAGCGTCTAAAATGCAGATCCTCCATGTCATACTCAACAAGTAAGTTAATTTTTTGAGGATTATTGCGTTGTAATTCTTTGAGGACTGTCATTTCATGTATGATGGACTAACAGACTAACTGAATTTAATCTGGCTACCTAGGTTATGCAAAATCGATGCGACGATACCTCGGCACGATGTGGAAAACTACAGCGAACATTTAGAAGCAGCTCAAGAATTGGCTGATAGAGTCAAGTTGGAAAATGGGGGTTACACAGAACTGATATTGGATCACGATGATAGATTTTCGCCGAATCCACTGTTAGAAACGCTAGATGTATGCCTCCAAGTTCTGTTCAAATATTTTGAGACGGAGTTCAAGCCTTTTGTGGAAGAAGGTGAAAAAGCGGAGAGCAAGAAAGTTGAGGCCATGAATTACTTCAAGTTGTGCCTGAATCGACTCTTCGAAAGAGAAATTTTACCATCTTTTGGTATCAGCCACGTTCAGTTTCTCTTCTTTTTCCTAACAAGTCAACAGTCTGAATTCGCTCAAATCTTACTTGAATGGCTTTGGAAGAAAGTGGATACTTTCGGTACCCCTATGGTCCTTCGTGTTCAATCCATGTCTCATATTTCTGGAATACTTTCAAGGGGACAATTCGTAACTGTCAAGTGAGTCTCATTTTATTAATATTTAGGGCTAGTCTTCGTTCAGGAATTTTAATTGGCCTTTGATTTGTAGAACTGTCAAGCGGTGGCTGTCCAAATTGTCAGATTGGGCTAATGAATACGTAACGCAAAAGTCAATTGGAAGTCACTGGTCAACTATTAATTTGCAATCACACGGTTGCTTCTACGCCGTATGCCAAACTATATTTTATGTCGTCGCATTTCGTAACAAGGAGCTCCTCGGCAATCGAAAAGGTAATGTTCAAGTTATATAGGCTGTATTGTAGTCGCAGTAATAATGTTGAATCTAAGCGGCCTTGCGATGATATTACGGTGCCATTATTATCGCCATAGTATTTTCTTCAAGGCCAAGAAAAATTTTAATTTCATGGGGAGCGCTTGGATTGTTCCATGAGTTCATAAGAAATTAAATACAGTTGCAGCACGAGTACTTCCTAGCCTTCCCAGTTTCTACTCGGGAATTTTGGAAATATATTGAATGTTTCACAGCATCTGCCTTCATGCGAACATTAAACCTGGGTAGACTGATCACCTGTGACCTAAATCCTTTGAAGGCCTGCAGCAAAACGATCGCTGAAGCCTTTGTGGAAGCTGCGAATCAGCATCAGATCTCGTATTGCCGGACAATACTTGAGAGAAATCAGCGGTCAACCTTGCCCACAGTCATTAGTGGTAGTGACGATGTGGGCAATCCCGCTTGGCAAGTTACATCCGCAACCCTTGATACGTTCTTCCCCTACGACCCTTTTCTGCTCGTTAGGTAAGCATGATAACCATCATGATCAAGTTAAACAGGTCATGTACTCAGTTGGCGTAAAAGTGGAGGCCGACTTATGCAACGTTCAATTGTTTTCACAGATCAAGGCAATGGATAGACCCGATTTATCGCAAATTCGACCCCTATTTCCCAGAAATAAAAATCGAGAAGGAGGAGCGAGAGAAGGAAGAAAATCGTCAGTTAGAAGGAGATTCCTCAGAGATGATGGACCTCAGTTGTAGTTTCAACAGTGACTCTTCTTTCACAAAGGCTTCCATCAAAGCTAACACTTTGATGGATTATTTGGAAATGATGTAGTAATAATTTGGGGTGTTGGTGGTTACAGTATCGCACCTTCATGGTGACCACAATAATTATCGTGACAAAAATGTAGGATCTTCATGTTTGGGATTTTTACCTTTTACAAACACGTCTACCGAGAGTTGTATTTACGATTATGGTATTTATTTACAATTTGTATTCCTTGGTATACAAACTGTTGTTATCTTGTCAAACTTACATAAAATCGTTTTTTCGTCAACATCCCTTTACTCTTACACTATCTTATTTTCATCATCATTCATATATTGATCAAGATATCCAATGTATGTTGATTAGCATCGTCCGAATCTTTCCATGACCTGGTTCAAGTCATCAAGTATATATATATATGTAAACATCTTACGGTTCCTATTAAAAATCCGTTAAGCGCAATTGAGGGGGGATTTCCTCCACCACCTGGACTACTACGTCATAACCCGGGTCTTATTACGTGATGAAGATGGGCTCGCTCTTCCTCCTATCTCTCATAACTCACTCCCGGAGTCCCGGAGATCTCGAGCTATCTCAACGCGCGCATTCGGAGTGAAGTCGCCACAGCTTTTGGGTCTTGTGCAGGGAAAGGTGTGCCGTGCCGTAGTGTGTGTGTGTATATGTATGTGTGTGCGCGTGTGTAAGATGTGCAAGTTGTGATGATAATCCTTGGGGAATGGGAAAAATCCAATGATTGTCCACTATACTATACCTATAGTAACTAGAATTTGAGCCCGGAAGAAAATAATACTAACTTGGCGACCTTACCTTAGTACAGGTATTTGCAATGTCGATTATATTCTTGTGGAAATAGATAGAAATTATTTTTAGTCCATCCTTTTTCATGAAATATATAGTGTCTGCTTTTATAGTTTGTGTGGTTGTCAGGTGAAAATGTGGCATGATCAGTGCTGCTGCAATTTATTTCGCAATATTCTCCTCATCTGATGATATGATTATATGATCATCATGAATCATGATGGTAGGAGTGAAAAAAAGTGTGCGGATCGTGGTACAATTCTTCTTATTGGAGTGTCATGTAGGAGCAAGTATTATTTTGTTGAAGAAGAATCAAAAGTTATTTACAAAGTGATTGAGTAGTGTGTGTGTTTGGTTGTGTGTGAATATGTGCCAGATTATAATTATTATTACAATTATTGTGTGCAGTGGAGATTGGACTCATGTGATTGACAACAAGACTAACAATAGAATGAGTGTTAGGGCTTAGACAATTAATTTTGTACCATCATCACCATTTTGCTGAGCATTTGAATCCACTCAACAGAACAGCACATGTTGGATCGACTGAAGTATTACTTTTGTAAGTCTTTTATTGCTTAAAAATAATAAGTTTCATTCATGTGTCAGTCAGCATGGTTATAATTTAATTTATACAGTCGTTCCATTTCTCATAGCTCACTCAGATAGATTTGTTAGTCAGTATACTGAGTGTGAAAATAATTTGGATTTTGGGAGTTAAGTGAACTTTGGAGCTGTAGTTAAACGGATGTTTCCACATCGCACAAAATATTTTCTATTATCTTGAAACAAGTGTGGTGGTTTATATATATTCGCACCAATCTGACTCATGCTTGAGGCGGACGAGAAGTTATTTAATTGTGGCGACTGATCACATTCTGAATGTACATAATGGATTTCTTATCATACGTATAGTTTTCCCTTTTTATGACGTTGTCTGACTCGAGTTGAGATTGAGATTGTGGCTGTCATATGCCCGAAGTAGCGTCAACCTATCGGCTTCTAAGTTTGTCTTGTCTTTTTGTCTGCAGGTTCATCATCTGGAGAGAGAGAGTAGTGAAAATACGTGATTTGAATCCATTTTTTTACATTTTGAGATCATGGGCGAAAGCAGTAGAAAAGGGAAAATTTCTCTGTCGGGACTCACGAAGGGGTCGTCTGGGGCAACTTTCCCATCATTTCGATTCAGCCCTGAAAATGAGGAAATCGAAGAGATTATGCTTCAAGATCCCACCGCAGGTATTTCTTTACTACAACAAAAGTGTTGTTCACAACACAATTTTGTGGTAAGAATTTCAGAGAGTGCTTTACAATTGTTATTACAGACGACAAACCCCAGTCATTACCAGAATCACCGAAGCCGTCGGGATCCAACGGAGATGTGTCACCACTGAAGGAAATGCTGAAGCACAAATGGGCCAACAAGTTTGAGAAGAGATCATTATCGTTGGACATGGACTTGAAGGGGAAGATAATTACGGCTATAGAGGATAAAAGGAAATCGATTTTCTCCCAATTCATCGCTGAAGAGACTGGAATCATTCCGCCGTCAGTATCCATCGCAGAACATATAGGCTACGCTGGTGATCCTGATTCTACTGCAACTATCGGTCATCATTACAATGGCAAGTACAGCCATAGTCACGATTGCCTCCAAAATTGTGTCGATAATCATGGGGAAGTTGAGGAAGTTGGAATGGATTACCTCGCCGCTGAAGATAATCATTTGGAAAGTGTGTTGAAGTTTAGTGTTCCCCCTGAAGAGCTACAAGAATATTTTGCCGGATACTATCCTCTCTACCACAGACACCCCAAGCATCATTCCGAGCTACCCAATGCTGACAAAGTTGTGGAAATACGCGTAGAAGAATTAAAACTCATCAGTATTTTTAGTCAGATCCTCACAGATGTCTCAAGTCACAAATGGACCAAGTGTTTAATTAGCCTCGTAGCAGTCGCGTTCTTTCTCCCTTCTGTCATCGCTACACTTGCGTGGGTATTAGTTGGGGGGATGGCTGTGATTATTTTCCAAGACACGTTGCTGACTCCGAAACCTGAATCCAGTCCAGATGCTAAATATAGTAGTAGTGAGAATTTGCTTCAAACCTCATGTGATAATCCCGCTTCAAATCTTCTAACGGTACCTTCTGCACCATTCTCATCTGTAGATTCAAGCTTATCACAGTCATTCCTATCGGAGAAGAAGACCCATCGCTACGCTAGTCGCACCCAGGTAGCTAATACTGATGTGAATCGTGAATTCTACTATGAATGAAATCAAGGATGAAATCTAATCATATAAGCATGATTATTTCAGGGTTGGATGACTGAATTTGAAGGGGACTATGACCCTTTCACCTGCCACGTGCGGCTGACTAAAATAGTATTTGTCCGGCTGGAAGGCCACATCCTGTCCGTATCGTATCCGCACTCCAAACATCGAATCCCCAAGCGTCCTCTCTGGAATGATCCTCCCATATTAAATGACGTGAACTTTGTGCGTCATTGCATCTACAATATATCCGATGCTGCTGTTTCCATTGCTCCAGATGGATTGGCGAGGAATCGAGCTTGGAATAAGAAATATCCTATTGCTATTCGCTTTCCGAGTAACTCCGTTGTAGCCACAGTATCACCTGGAAACCCGATAGATCCCGCAGATGATGATTCAATTAAAAATCTTGATTTGGAGAGAAAGGACCTGAAAAAGGAACTGTCACGTGACGACTGTAGTTTAAAGACTATTTGGTTGTTCTCCCGCACAGATAGAGAAAAGGATGACTGGTAAGGAAAAACATCATATTTTCTGCACTTTTAGCGTACGAAAGTACTCAACAGTTTATTTAATCCTGCTCAGGTTTCGCCGGCTACAAGCTGCATCAAAAACAGGGCCAATTTTTGTCGAGACTAGTGACACAAAGTCATCTTTTACGAGTGAGCAAGAAGCACTGCACAATTATCTGGAGTACATGCGGAAAGTTATTCCATCATTGAGCGATGAATCACTGGAAAAGGCTGGCGGATCTCTCGGTGGCAGTAAAGAAACCAAGGAATCTGTAAGCTCAAGCGGTGATAAAGATTCTGGGTCAAAGAAGGACGCATCAGATAATAGTTCCTCATCAAGCAAACTGGATGACACTCCAAGTTCTTCGCGTAAAGGCTCTCCAGCCTTAGATGATTCAATTGGGCTGGAAATCCTCACTGTTCCCCATAGCCCTGTGTTTCTCAATGCCTTCCTCGGGAGGCTCTTTTTTGATTTCTTTCGCTCTCCCGACTGGACCGCAAAAATTAGTGGCTTAATACAGAAAAAACTGAATTTCATTCGACGCCCTCAGTTTTTAGAGACGTTGCTTGTTAGGGATTTGGATCTGGGGTCTGCTATGCCCATCATTCAAAGGTACGTTAAATTTTAGATCAGAGTCATGGCATTATTATTGACAACACTCTATTGGAATGATTATTCAACTCTTTTTAATGGCAGAGCTTCATCGCCAAGCCTGGACAGTCAAGGACTATGGCTAGACTTGGATCTAACGTACGAAGGAAATTTAGTTCTAACACTGGAAACTAAAATCAATCTTCTTAAACTAAGAAAGTCTCCTAGCCAAGAAGACGAACACTCTGCACAAATTCCCAGCACAATGAATACTTCAGTTTCCTACAATGGATCTCCGACTGGACTAGCCTCCGTGAGCATGAATACAGAGAGTAGCAGTGGTGGAGGGACTCCGAAAAATACGGGAAGACTAGCAGGTGGAGGAAAAGGAGGCTGCTCCCAAAATCCTAGTAATAGTAGTGGTGTCACAGGGGATATTTCCATTTCGAAGTCCTCCTCAACATTGACAATCAATGGATCCAATTCGTCCACTCCAGTCCAAGCAGTGCATCACATGTTCGATTCGGACGCAGATGATAGTGGCGAGTCTTCGGAAGACGACACCAATCCTGACGACTTCATCGCACATCAAGGGGGTGATGCCAATACAAAGGAAGACACTCAGGCATCCAGCGACTCAAAGGGAAAGAAGATATTGAAGATGGCAGAGAAAATCGCGAGTTCTAAATATGTTCAGCATGCAACTGAAATGAAAATGGTGAAGAAAGCGATCGCCAATGTTGCCAACACGCCAATAGTGCTTTCAGTAGAACTTAAGAGTCTGGCCGGAACATTGGTTCTCAACATTCCGCCTCCACCCGCAGACCGTCTTTGGATGGGCTTCAGGCACAATCCAACAATGCAGATTAGTGCTCGACCCAAATTTGGTTCTAGAGCCGTAAATCTTACTCAGGTTACAGACTGGATAAAAAAGAAACTTCTACTCGAATTTCAGGTAAACACATTAAATGTACAAGCTTAAAGGCATTTAATTTTTGCTTGATTCATAAAACTTGACTGATTCAAATTTATTTCATTTGTTTCAGCGGGTCATCGTATTCCCTAATATGAATGACGTGACAATCCCCTTGATGGAGTTTAAAATACCAAAGTAGTAGTATAGTAGTCAACATCATATTCTCCTCAATTCAAACATTGGAAATGAAGTCTCATCATCCTTTATTATGAATTCAAACTTTTTGGTGCTTCGTCATTTATTTAATAATAACGAGCTCGTCCGACTTGTAATTATCTAGTTTTTATTACCTTATAGCGTTATTAAGGCGTATTGTCAGAACAAGCAAGATTTTTGTAGTCATTTTTACTCTCGCAGTGCTCGTACCTTTCAATGTGCTGGAACTCTACGTAAGCTTTACAACTTTTGCAATAACAAGCTACAGTCAACCGATTGGAAAATTATTTTATGTACTATAAATTGAGATTTGTTGAATCAATTAACAGCTAAACTTACGACGTCCAGATGTATATAGTTTTTAGTCTAACTCTATTTAAATTTATTGCTATTGTTATCATGCGCATGTTTCAAATGGGGTATAGTCAAGAATATAGGGCAGTCAAACTGTTGTATATGATCGCTGCACTTGAATTTGTGTGCGTGTAGATTTGCAGAACGAAGCCAGCCATGACGTGTTGCTAAGTATGTATGATTAATTTCGTAACCGCACTACCTATTGTTTTTCTGTTGGTGAGCTCGTAGTAGGTGCCTTTATTTGGGGATAATGTATATAGTTGTAACAACTTATGGCTCAAAAGGCAACACAAATAGCACTTTTTGAGTTGAGTATGTGTATATACACCCTGTGCCAGAAAGAGGTATACACTTTGTTTCGTTAATAACTTTTGAAGTTTTGAAGCTATGGGCATG